>JABFPK010001129.1:0-12509 GCA_022817445.1 Habroteleia sp. ZL-2020
GAATTTTTGAGATAATCTTGAATATTTATCGGCGGCATTATCTATAGTTTCAAAAAATAAAAAATAATTAAATAAAATTTGTTACAATTAATTTGTGTTTGAAAATATAAATCCATATTTAAAAATCGTGCTTACATAACTTCGTAGTGAAATTTGTGAAGTGATCACGATTTGGTTATCATTTGTTTCGGATTTGTAGGGCAATGATATTAAAAATCCCAGAACTTTAGCCAGCAGTCTTATGCTCGACACACTTTTGACGAATAACTGTTTGGCATAGTCATCTACGGTGACTTCTGTAATTGTTCAAATAAAGTTAAGCTCTTATATACAAGCTCGTATTTGCAAGATAATATTAATATTTACCTTCATCATCTATGTCATTATTCACAAATTGAACATCATTAATCTCTACAATTTCATGGATTAAACAATTTTGTAAATGTTGATAAAATGAATGATTTTTTGCAGTCACGATAAACTCTTTAAAAAATTCCTGTTTCCCGTAAAAGGTTGGTATCGGAACAGGCCCGTTTGAAGTTAACGGTTTAACTAATCTTTCATTTAACTGTGTAAATTTTTCAATGTTCAAATGTTTCAAACTTTTTAAAAGACTTAAATTTTCATCGTCAACTGGTTCTTCCTGAAATTCAATTATTGTTCGTTTATTAATCCAAATCAAAAATGAATTTTCAAACTAAAATTAAGTTAAAGCAGCAAACTTACAGGCTGATCGTTATTAAGACAAGAACTCAATAACTGCGATTTAAACAGTCTTGCAAAATGATAATAATTAGTCATGTCGTTATTTAACGAAAGCATTTTTTGTATCTTATCACTTAACGTGCAAAACTTCCAGTTAGGCTTATTATGCTTTTCCTCCCATATTTTAAATGCTTCGTAAAAAATATCCCTCTGCTTCTGAAATGTTACGAAAGCTTTTTCAGATGAGAAATTTTCCACATTATCTGTATCCATTTGAAAACAAACATTACTTTCATCCAATCTACAAATAATAAGATGTGTAAGACATTCAGATTAAAAAGTAGTTTTCATGAAACTTTTTATAAATAAAACATATTACATTTTTTCCATAAATAAAGTAAATTAATAAAACTTACTTAAAATTATAAACTGGTTTCGTCTTATGACTTGTATTTAATTTTAAGTTATACTTTTCATTTAAATACTGACTCAAACTCGGCTTAAAGGTTGCTATTCGAAGATTATCAGCAAGTAATTTTAACGTCGCCCTATCCAAAGTTGTTAGCAATTCTTTCTGTTTATCAAGAACGCAACATGCAAAGTATACGCAGTTATGAGCTGTGCTAAACAAAGCAAGGCTTTTGTCATTATAAGTTTCATCCAATTTGGATTTCTCATTCGATTTTAACTGATGCGATTCATTATCTCCTACTATGTGTTCTTCAGTTAATTTCTCTTCGACAACAGACTCTTTGGTATCACCGGAAAAGTTAATTTCATCCAAATCAGCGCACCCCAGGTCTTCTTTTAAAGATTTCAACGTTAAATCTTCCAGTTTTCTACTTATTACATTTCCATCTCTTATTGAACTTTCGTGACTCAAATTATTCACAGAAGGCACCAAGGAGTCTTTTGAGTTTGCAATTGTAGACGTTTTGACTGAATTTTGTGTATATTGCATAGTTACAATGTGAATGACAAAATATAATTCAGACATTGGATTCATAATCAAATTATAATCCCAAAAGGCACTGTAAACATTAATTATTTTATCTAAAATGTCGATATTGTCTACTAAATCAAAACGCGGAACTGTCACCGAATTAGCGAGAATAAGATTTTTATTCGGCTTTACTTCAGCGCTGATTTCTTTGCAAGTTGTGATTTCGACACGTTTTTTCTGTCTTTCTTGCTTTAGCAATTCGCGTTCCGTTTCAAAAGAAGCATCCATTGATTTGTCAGCAGGAAGCGCTTCAACAAACGTAGGATTCATCACCGGGGGTCTGCTAATTACTCCAAAAGTTTTTTCGTCGACGTCTAAAAATTGTGTAATTATTAGTACAAGAAAGATTACATTTAACTCAAAAATAACATTAATATAATATAAAATATAATAATAAATATCATTCAAATTATGGATTTTTTCAAAATACTTGTGACAATAATAAAATCGGATATAAATGAAATAATAATGCAACACCTTTGTCAATTATTTTAAGCTTCGTAGGCTTCATTCTCTTTGTCTTCTTACAATTGACAATTTGAGGAAATGCTTCATCAGAAATTAATAGCATATCGGGTGATTCTCCGTTGTTCTGTTTTAGTGGCTGATTTTGGCCTGCATCATTGTTTCTCTTATACTTATTGAAACTTTCTGTATTAAGCGATATAAAATCTCCCAAACACAGGGTCTGCCTCGGCGTGTATTTGCCGCTTTTATTAGGCTCGTGCTTTTTACCTTTGGAACTCAATTTGTTTTCTATCTTATGTTGGTTTTTCGGAGTTACGTATGGTAACGTTTCATTAATCGAGGATGATGATGGACTAACACATATTTCACTGAATGACATCGTAGAATTTTTCGAACGACATGATCGTGAATTAAGAGTGTCATTGCTAGAAATATCACTAACGGACATATTTATAGAATCTTTTAAAGTATTCATCGAAGACCTTTGTTTGTTAGCATCTGCTATTTCCAGTGACTTATTAAAACTGTTAGTCAATTTTTTACCATGTAAATCAAAGGAGCTATTACTTTGTTTTGAACTTTCATTAGGAGAAAAAATTGCATTCTTCTCGGAGATATTTAGTGATTTTGATTTTTTAGAAATAGGAGTACTGGTTCTGTTTCTCTTTTCTTGTGATACATTCTTTTGAAGTTCAGGCGTGTTATTGTGATTTTGATTTGCAGTTGCCGAACATTCATTATTATTCTTTTTAATGTATAAATTGCTGTTTTTTGAAATTGTAATCTTATTTGGCTGTGACGTATTAATAGTTTGCGTTGCATTAGCTGTTCCATTTGGATAACTAAATCATAAAATGAAACATTAAAAATTATGTTACTTTTTAACATATGCAATTAAAAATAGTATTATAGAAATATAAATAAATTATTATAACTATTTTTTTTCTTTAGAATAAAATATATATTTTCTAAAAGTCGAAGAATATTTATTTAATGGAATTTCTCAATTCCATTAAAGCTTAGATTTTTTTGTCGTCATAAATTTAAAAATATGATTTTTTTTATTGTGGTAGTTAAAATGCAAAATTCTTTCTCATAAAAAAAGTAATTAGTCGTTTTACCTTCTAAATTGCCTTTTCAAGGAATCCAAAAAATATAGAACAAAATCAGCTTTTGTAGATATATCATCTAAATGTTTCCAATTAGAATTCTGTAAAAATATATATACGATGAAACATATAATTGTTACACGGAAAGAAAAATCTTACAAAATTAATTTGCATTTACTTATACCTACTTAGTAAAATATGTTCGTTGCAAAAAATGCATAAAATTATGCAATCTCATTAAACGAGTGCTTTTGTACTAAAATACTATTATATGATTGCAAAAATATCTTAAGCAGAGTACTTTATTAGTAAAATAGTCATATGCGAATTTGGTACCCCATCCGTGTACCAATTTTGCTTAGTTTTACACCAATTAGGTAAAGATCTGTTGCAAATTTACAAGAGACTTAAAAAAAATTGATATGCATAGTGGGATATTAAATTGGCAAAAATATTATGCTTTTTATGCACAGAGTTTTGACATATAAGCTACGTAGTTTGACACCAATTGTTAAATTTTAATCTATTTCTGTACTAAAAATTGTAAGATTTTTCTATATATCAATAAAAATTTTCATAATACTTTTTTAATGTTTAAAAAATGTTTAAACATTTATATACAATAATAATTACCTCGTTATATTCAGTTGATAGCCAATTTATAATATCATCTCCGGATATTTTTGAATTTAAAAGATTATTTATTATTTCTTGAGCCATTATATCTAATGTTCATAAAAGCAATTCATAAATATTTAACTTAGTCTAATTTTATTTTAAATTATCTAACACATTGGTAGCGCGAGAAAAATTCATATATACTTGCTCCTTTTAAAATATAAACAATGCACTGGTTTTTTTAAACTACTATTTAAAAGAAACCATATTAAAAATCAAAGAGCGTATGGGTGTGTGATGACGTGAAGTTTTCATATAATTTCTCAACTTCAATAAATACAAATAAAAGGTTCGTTTGTTCATAACCTTTGCAATGATTAAAATGAACAAGACCAAAGAACTCAGTAAGGCGGCGCTGTACACAATACGAAACTCGGAAATGCTGCCAACAGGCGGTATAACCTGGCAACACTGCCGAAAACAATGTGTTTTCTAGTAATATTACAGGTTTTTCCATTGGTCGTCCTGAAACACACGCCCAACTCAATTTATACCTTATACCGTTTACACTGATTTACACGTGGAAAGTTAGACTCAAATAAAGAGTGAGAGATTCTACGGTGATAATACCGTGGAATAAATGTAATACAGTAAAAAACATTGGTGAATAGAGATATCGTGGAGAGTGTATGTTGCATTATTTTTTTCTAAAGTTACTTCCACTTATAACTTTACATATATTTTACACCCACAATTATTAAACATTTAAAATCAATAATTATAATACATTATACAAAAAAAAGAACGTACAAATATTTTTACGTCATATAACAATGGTTGGAAATTCTAACGTTGAATTCGAAGATTTGTGCCAAACAATTAGAGCCGTAGTGATATCGCGGCAAGAATGGACAACAATTGATACGTTAAGAAAAGATTATCGTGAAATAGAGCAATGTGATATCCCTTTCCATCAATTTGGTTTTAGTAACATTCGATCATTTCTAAAAGCTATCGACAACTATGTAACTGTTCAAAATATCAATGGGGTTGAATACGTTTTCCAAATAGATAGTGACAAAACTCAGCACATTAGCAGTCTTGTAGCAGGACAAAAAGCAAAAAGATTTACTACCGGTAAAGGATTTAAGAGAGGTGGAACGCGATTTAAACCGTCAAGGTAATTCATTATTTTTATTATTAATTACGTATTTTTTATCATCTTCAATCATGTCAATATAGACCTTTTCTTTTGGGCCAAATATCAACAAAACACTAAGAGAATTTATCATACAATAAATTCTCTGTTTACATTTTATATATATAAAAAATTATTTTTTTAAATTATCAATTAAAATGAATAGTTTCTTAAATACAAATAACATATTTCTACTGTATATTAAATGTTAATTTAAAAATGTATTCTTATATTGGATTATTTATATTTTATATTAGTAGCTAATAGAAGAAAATTCCAGAAAATATCTACATATAAACAAATATAAAAGAAAACATGGTACTGACAAGGGTGTGGGGGGTATAGATAACATATAGATTATATTATATAAAATCCCTTTGTTTCATTTTATTTCGTCACTTAGCAGCTTTTTTAAAATTTTTTTTATAAAATATAAATAAAACTCTATAATATCAAAAAAATATATTATCATTAATCCTGTTTAATCATATTGAACATATACGTAAATAGTATACCGAATACAAAATAATTTACTTTTAATATTTTTAATTTTTGAAAAAATTGTTTCGTTAAAAAAAACTTATCTTTAATTAATATATATTTAAAAACAAATTATTTCTTTTGTAATGATTAGTATTTTGAAGGTCAAATTTATATATTTCAATTTTAATAAACTGCATTTAACATAATAAAATTTTAAATAAGTTATTATTGTACCTCGATTAAATTTATATTGAATTTCTGTTTTTAAGAAAAAAAATAAACATTTCTTAATATATTTTTATCCCTTTTTTTAATAATGACAAATATTTCAATTTTATAATATATTATATTAATTTACGTAACATTTCAACAGACATTATCCTGCTGGAGGCAATACTCGTAATAATATTTCTGCCGACGAATTAAAATACATTCTGCATTTAATTAAAGAACATCCGAAAGGCCTTTCGAAGCAGTATTTATTGCAAGAAATTTATAATCGAAATCAGTTCTCTCAAGTTACTTTATCGGATCTAGAACGACAGCTTTTCGAAGTAACGCACGAAATTATGATTCAAAATAATTTAATATTACCAAAAAATCCTGCTCGAGCGTATAATAAAAATACTGCGACTTCGTCTTTACCTCGTCAAGGGAATCAATCTAAAAGTACGCATGCCAATAACTATAATTATCTAAATGCCAAAAATATCGTGCCTGCTGGTTATGAGGACGAAAGTGGATTATCAAATGATGAATATATGTCAGAAAATGACTATGGTACCTCTGGCAACGCGGAGACTGAGAAAGTATATAATTCCAAAGTTACTTCAGAGTTGGAAAATCATGATGCGAATGCAAGCATTAACAATAACATGCATCATTCCGACAACGACATAAATCTGGTTTGTGATAGAACAAAATTCAGATTAGAGCAACTGATTAAAAAGTATGAGGATGGTATTTGGTGCGCAGAACTTCCAGAGTTATATGACGAAGAATACAAAGTGACTTTAAATTACATGGACTTGGGTTTTGAAAGTGTCAGAGCAATTGCTGCGTATTTGAATGATATTTTTGTATTGGAACAACCGAAAGAACGAGGCGATTTCAAATTATACTATGCAAAAACTTATAAGAAGAAAAATGAACAGAATCACGTACAGAAACAGACTTTGGCTTCGTTGTATAATGTGTATGATAACTATGACGATGAAAAACCAGCTGTGCCAGATAAATTGGTAACAATATTTATTGCTTATTTATTTTAGTACTAAACTTAAGTTTTTCAAGACAATAGATAACCAGTATTCTTTGTACTATATGCAATAACCTTTGAACCAGATAAATGGGACCCAAAACTAACAAAACTAACACAATACAATTTTGAATGTTTCCTTTTTTACCCATTTATGATACCTTCTGAAGCTTATAATCTTTTCTAGATAGGTATAAGTCTTATCTAATTCCCCTGAATTACAATTTCAAGCAAATATTGAATTGAAATTTTCGATTTAATTTTTTTAAAGATTATAATATATGTTAACAATATATTAATAAATAGGTTTTCTTCAAGTATTATTGTCTTTTTTAAATCAAACAAATTTAAGTGAGTTTTGTTAGTTTTATAGACATTCAGCAGAATTATATTGTGTAAATATACTCATGAATGCTCCTTCAAGCTTTGAGTTTTTATGCTATAATTTAATTATACCCAAAAACTTCAGAAAGATTGTATAGTCACGAAAGGCCATAAATGATTATTAGGGTCGAAACAAATGCATTGTTTTCAAGAACGTGGCATTTAATCGTCGACCAGCTTGCTTTAGATATATAATTTAGTTTTATACAATTTAGTTATATATCATATATTAATAATATTAATTTTTGAAATTTATTAAACCTTTTTAGAATAAAGAAACGTGTACCAGACTTATTCCACCGGAAGTTCTTACTTATAAAGAAACAGTAGGGCAGATTAGCGTGACCAACTTAAAAGATGACGATGTAGTCATAATTTGCGAAGTTTTTGATCCATCGTTTTTCTGGATACAACCAATTAAAAAAATGGAACAATTTGAAAATCTCATGAAAAATTTGGGGTAAGAATTTATTTACACAGTAAACTTAAAATGAAATACAATTTTAAATGATTATCATTTATTATTATGATTATGATTAATCATGCTTAAGTTAACAGAATTTATTATTTAATAATAAAATTATATATATTTTATTTGAAACGTTACCTAATATTAATATTAAGCATTGTATATAATCTTTTTATGTTTGCAGTGAATTTTATGTAGATAAACATATGACATATTTAATTCCTCCTATTATATTAGAAAAGGGTCTTAATGTTGCCTGCAAGTATAAAAATATTTGGCATAGAGGAGTGATTACATCTATTCGTCCTGACAATTATGCATATGTAAGTCCAATAAAATAATCTACTATAAAAATTTGAAATATTTATGAATCTTTTAATTTATTCAAAATTATTTAATCTCAATATTCCCAAGACGTTATTTTGTTAAATAACCGTATAGGGTTGACCTTTAGGAACAATATAAAATTCCCGGGACTTATTTTTGTGATTTTTATTTATTCAAAGCCTCATCAGTGCTTGTTGCATGATTAAAAATTAAAATTAATCAAACATTATTAAACAAATTTTTTGAATAGCATTCATATAATTGTTTACTTGTGTTCTGTAACTAATAAGTTAATTATTTATCATTTTTTTACAACATATATATTATTTTATTAATGTATAACATACTACTAATAAATAAAAAACATTTGTTGACTGTTGCAGATTTTATTTTACGATTTTGGTACAGTAAAGTTGGTACCGACCAAGGAATTATGTTTCCTTCATCGCAAATTTTCATACATGCCAGCCTTAGCAGTTCCATGCGGCATGTTTAATTTACAGCCCGTGGAAGATAATCGCTGGTCAAAATGGATTGTTTCGGAATTTTCTGGCATTATTCATAATAAACCATATTACATAAAAATAAAATTTTTCGATGAAAAGACAAACTCTGCGATGGTGCATCTGTATAATGAACATCACTACGTCCACGAATGGATGATTCAGAACTCTTTCGCCATAGAAAGCAAAGTGGTTAGTACTTTTCAGATAAGCAACTACTTTATTCAAATAAATCCCAATTGTGTTAGGAAAAATCTTATAGGAGCTACGGTAGACAGCCAAAGTATATCGGAAACGATAAGTATTCGTCGCAAGCGAGCAGCGTTGCTACGATTACAGGCCGCAAAAGCGGCACAAACGGTTGAAACCACTGAATCAGAATCCGATGCTTTGTCGAGCAAACGCGCACTGCGACCTAATGAACGGTTGCGCCTTCTATTAAAAAATCGAACGGAACAAATGTCTAAAACCACAACTGATCCCACTGCTTCTTTGTCTTCTTCTAAAATCCAAAACAATGCAGATTCTTCCTCGAAAGATCATGATATTTCCTCACATTCATACAAACTTCAATGCTTTACCCCAATGAATTCCGAGGAACGAGTAATAGATACTTCCGACGAATTAATTAATCTGCACACGATTTTGGGCAATAAGAATGAACCAATAAATTGGGATAAGCTAATAAATAATAAAAAGGATGAAGAAAAATCTGTGGAGGATCGCGTCGCAAATCAGGCTACACAGGGTAATTCCCAGGATGAGACCCAACAGGAAAACGTTGAACAGATAGCATCTAACAGGTACTTCTCCGGTTCAGTTAAATGCGATCGTTTCTATAACTTAAGTAAGCATGATACCTGCTGGGCTTTGAAATTTAACCTTGAGAAATTTCAGAGTAATGTAACGGCTCCGCTGGAGCTTATTCAACGCAAGAGAAAAAATCTACCCGAAAATGCAAAATTTGTAATTTCCAAAGACCTCGTTAATATAATTAAATCTAAAAGCAAAGTATTGAAACCAACAGCAAAGATAGAAGTCTTGGAAAATAATAAAACAGAAATTGAAACTGACAATGAAGAAAACCATAAGAGCCATGCGCTAACTGAAAACGGTAACTCAACTTCATTATCAGATTCAAATTCAGATGCAAATTAGAATAACGCGAAATCGAGCATGCAGGAACTATGTCCTCTACTCGGCAATGTCGAATCAATTAAGCCTCCTTTAATTGTAGAATTAAGTTCCCATGACTTCTCGGCAGAAGAAGTTAAGAAAAATGAACAACATTCAGCCTTAGACAGTACGATTTTGCTTTCGAAACAGAGCAAACAGCCAACCCTACCTAATCATGGTTTAAGAGATTCTCGCAAAGAGTGCATTAAAGATATGCTTGCAAAGTTAAACGATATAGCGGCCAATGTATCTTTTACCCGATCCATGGACTCTGACGATTTATCGACCTTACAAAATTTTGAAGAAGCAAGTAATGCCGATAGTAATGACATTTCCTCTCACAATCACTCCATAGTTCCGGTAAACCAATGCACTTCGGGAGAAGACGATTTTGGTTATGACGATCAGTATAATTTCGAGTTAACACCGGAATTATTGCAAAAGACGGATGACTCACTGGATGACTTAGACAGGTGGGATATGGTGGGAATGCCTGGAGACTTTTTCCCGGAACAATTGCCGTTTGATTGTTCAAACGAGACTCAACAGTGTAGCCCAAGCTCGGTTGTCATTTCGGAAGTTACCGAAAACACAAAAACACCTTCCACGGACGCTATGACTAATCTTAACAGCACTTTGGAAACCTCCGAAACGGCATCCACCGAAAGTCCTCAAGCGAGCGTATCGTCAAATCTCGATTCCGACAGTTCGGAAGCAACGAATAATTCATCACTAGACTGTACGATAGATGCGAAAAGAATAATTGAAAAATACGCTCAAAATATTAACATTGACAATAATTGGGAACCAACGGGGAAAACAAAATCATTATTAAACATTTTACAACGTTTAAGGAGAAGTGCTGAAGTGGATTAGGCAATTAAATGATTGCAACAATGCAGCATTGAGCATTTCATTATTAATTAATTACTACTTTAATTTTATTTTATTATTAATTCAGTTTATCTGCGTCTCCAAAGCAATTTCTAATATTTTTATGTCGATTTTTACTTAAATAACTGGTTATTATTAATTATGACAAAAATATTCATTTGAATTGTCAATCAAGCAGAAATTGACAAAATTGACGTTTAAGTTTTAACTTTTATTCAAATACTTTATTCAAATGTAATTCAAATTTCTATTTTTTACATTATACAATAATATGGTTATTAAATAAGGTAATAATCTATTTATGTGTACCTAGTGTGGATGAATCGTTTTCCTCAGATTACATGTTCAATATACCTTCCATTTAATATTTGAAGTGCAGAGGGTTCAAGATGAAACTAGGGGAGGAATGATTAATCCGGATTTGGTGTACACCCGGTAGCTTTGATTCATTTTTGATTAATATACACACAGGATTAAAAATATGTTTCCATTTTTCCATCTATCACATAAAAAGCAACAAAGTTATATATTTGAAACTCGGGTGTATAGGAATCAAGGCAACTGGGTGTACAGTCTATTCAGAAAGATTGTATATGAAAATGCAATACAATTATTGTAGCATGTAAGCTTGCTATCAATTTGAAATAAATAATAAATAAGTTTATGGATTTAACTTTTAATATTATGCAAAAATTTTAGTTTTCAATTTAATTTGATTTATATGCAATATATATTTCGATTGATGTTAAAGTTTACAAGCAGTATTACTATAACGAAATATTCCGATTAATGTACGCTTTTTTTATAAATACAAATGCCATTTATAAATGCCATTGGGAAAAGTATCGTCTTTATGTTGTATAGTATGTATAACGAACCAAAAATATATTTTATTTTGTATGATATTTGTTTTATTTCGATAGTCAAACAGCAAAGAGGTTTACATAAAGTGATAACTTTCCCAAAGTCACTATTTTGAAACATTTATATTCCATTTATTTATTTCTTTTCTTTTGTTTATTAAGACAATTATAATGAACCTTGATCAGATAAAGGACCATATCACTTTATAAAACCTTTTGCTTCTCCATCCTTTCCAGATAAACAAAGTTGATGTAGAAAATCTTGAACTGTACGAAGAAAATCAGTTAACCATAAGAAATTTTGCAGGACCCATAATTCCTGCATTAATTCGTAATAATCGATTGCAATCTTCACCACCAGTAAACGTGCCATTGATATCACCTCAAAGCTTTATAAAATTAAAGAAAACTCATCAAGATAATGTGCCGAATACTGAAGATTTTTCAAACGTTTCGGAATTTGATAACATTGACGAAACATCAGTTAAGAACACTAATCTAAATGGCATTACCAATCATCTATCATCTTATTTGACTGCGGTTCATGCTCTTTACAAACAAAATATTTCCATATTAGAAAAATTGAATGCCATCATAGTAAATGCAAATGCTGGCGAACACACTAAAGTAATAGAAAACTCAATAAATGCAGCCAAAATGAATTTAGACTTAATGCAGCATGGAACTAATTTAATAGACAATTCATTATCAAAAAATCAAAAACATCAGAATTCATTTTCAAATCACAATGGTAATCCCTTCTTAGATTCTGTTCAAGACTGTGATAGTGAAAAAAAAGAGGATGAAATCAATCAAGAATCAGCTAAATTTAATCAATTTGTCAATAAATTAATAAAAAAGGAAGATGCAATGGAAAATGGGGTTAATGATGATATCGAACAAATTAATAGTGTAAACGAATTAGTAGTTAACGAAGAACAAAACTTGACAGACTGTAATGAAGATAATATAATGACAGATTGTAATGAAGATAGTGTAATGACAGACTGTAATTTAGATAATAACAAACAACCAGTAGATAAAGTAAGCG
>JABFPK010001130.1:0-12507 GCA_022817445.1 Habroteleia sp. ZL-2020
AGTGTGTGCATGGGAAGGGGGAAGAAATGCGAACGAAATATCGGCATAGATGCGATTATTTCAAAAAATGATCACCTAATAAATTTCAATACTATCAGACAAAATAGTGCATTCTTATAAAGAAAAAAGCTCGTTTCTAGGTTAAGGGATTCTATATTGACGTAAATAGATTTCGTTCCAGTCTAAAGGATTTCTATTATTTGGAAACGAATTTCGTTTGATAAAGTTTTGATACCAAAAAAGGTTAGTTGCAAAGCGGACTAGCAATAAAAACCGTTTTTGTGTCATTCATGGGATGTTTTTTTATTGAAAAAGTTATGATTATTCAAAGTAACTTTAACGCACGTTAGTTAAATTATTAAATTTACAATTGAATTTAAGGTTAATTTTCATTTCGTTGTATATACATTGCAATTTTGCATTCAAATCGTACAATACGGTTTTTATAATTGAATTTGTAATGTAAGTTCAGTTGTTTTTAGAAACAAACTAGTTCGAAATTGAAGAATATAAAAACTAAATAAAAAAAATATTAAATAATTTATAAATTATCTTTTCATTCAAAATTCGAATGACGCGAATAAAAGAGCTCTATTTAAAGATGCGGCATTATATTTAGAAATGTTACGATAAAGGTACATAAATTGATTTTGCAGGAATTCGAAGAGCAATTTTTATCCGCTCTCTTTGTCGAAAAAAAATGTGTTTTCTTATAAAGAAGCATTTTGCTCATAAAAATGTACTAATAAAAAATAAAGTGAATAAGTCTCGACTACTCCCAAGACAAAATTTAATTTATATCAAGTGAAATTGTTATTTTGAATTTAAATTTAGATCTCGATATGACTTCTGCAAAAACAACCTTGACTGTGTAAAATTAACAATTCGGTCTGACAGTCTATCAATTATCATACTGACTGTATTTTCATTTATCGAAACTTGTTTTTCGATAATTCGAGAAGAAAAACAAAGCGTATTCAATAATAAAGTCGGTCTCGGTAAATTTAAATTTTTATTTTCATCTAAAGTCTTACGAGATGACTTTTTTCTCAATAATCACTGATTTCGCAATTGTAATTTTAAATTTACAATCAAATAATCATTTGGAATAATTTTAGCATTCTTTTAAATTGAATAACACATTTCGAAAAATGATAATCTACACACACTACAATTAATTTCTAAATTTGTATTGTACAATCGAATAACTATAAATTAAATAAAAGCATTTTCTCGTTGAATTTGTTGGGACAAAAAACAATTCCAAAGAAAAATGTCCAAATTGATGTATTAATCCATTGAAAAATTAGACCGCTGATAAGATTATTTGATTAGACCGTTGAAAAGTGGTGGGTTTTTGTGCACGGGGCAATTTATCCTGAGGGTGGATTTAGAATTCGCGTCTCTTCCGTACCTGTGCAGGTCAAGGAACATGAAGAAAAAGTGTTTGACGGCATTGACGGGAACAGAGGGCATGCGAACGATGGCGTCGGCGACGACGACAGCATAGACGGTTTCGATTATTCCTCAACAGCTGCGGCACGCCGACCGCGCGTTGCCCAGAAGAAGACCACGAGGCTAAGAATTCACTTTTAAGCCGCTTTGCGCACTAAATATCCGTAACGTTGTCGCCGTAACTGCCGTTCAGATAAGTCCGATGGAAGACTCGCATCGACGCGCTCTTTTTACGCTTCAAACGCTCACTCAAACACTAAAAAAATTCGACAATCAAAATCAAACCGTTTCAGATGTACGCGCATTTTTTATCGATTGGAATATTCATATCTTTCTGTATTTTTCTTTCGATTTTTCCATTTTTCATAGTTAATTTCACAATCGAAGTTAAAGTTATGATTTTACTTTGGAAAAAAATAATTTATAACATTCAACAAAATTAGCAATTTCATCATGAATTTTGTTTGTTTTTTTGTGAAAGTTATACTAACTATTATTGATATTAAAGTAATGTAAGATATCAAACTATTGTAGAATAAACTATACTAAATATATTCTAATATATTTTACACATAACGCATTGAATTTAGTTAATTTCTTTATATTTTTTCTTATTATTATATTGCGATGACCTAACTAAACGTAAGGTGCTAAATTAGTTATATACAATATAATAATAATAGTTTCATCTCACAAATTATCTAAAATTGCAATGCATTGTTTTTAATTTTCCAAATGTTTAAATTTTTATTTAAATATACCTTATCATTTGTTATTCAACAACGTGTTAAATTAAAATTCATCGGTATACTTCTTTCGAAGGTAGTTTACGTAACATTGTATTAATTATAATAAAAATAATATTTATAGAGTACTGAAAAATGATATTAATTTAATGAATTGCAAATTCAATATTTTTGATAATGTTACGAGTTGTGATGTGATAATGAAAGTTTAATTGTTTTATTTTTTGTGGAAGACTGTTTGAATATCCAACAGTAAATCTGGAAACTATATTTTAATATTTTTTACGTGCAAACGTGAGAAAATTCAAAACAAGTATTAATCTATAATTTTTGTTTAATGTTTGCTCTTTAATAACTGTTTCTAAACACGACGAATGGAGTTTTTATTTACTAAAAACAAATTGTTTTCGCTTTTATTTTAAAAATGATTATAATAATTATAGATCTTACGATATAACCATTAATAACTCTTCAAATACGTCGTAAATCTTTTGATTCTATATATATTGTCCTTAAAATTATAGGCATTATTTATTTCACAAAATTGTCTTTTATCATTGAAACACGGTTTGAAATATAATACTATTTACCAAGTTATCGCCTAATTTCTCAGTAATGAAATATTGTCGATGACGAAAAAACATTATCACTTGATCAATCCAATAAAATATTTCTAACAGAATAAACGAAATCATTATTTATGGTAGACAAACTTCACCTAAAACAGATAAGACGGTTGTGCATAATTACTCAATAGTTTTATCTATGCATGACAAGTTTTGTCTCAATTTGACAAACTCTACTTGAACATGGTCGTAAACTATTATTATTGATTATTCATTTTGAAGCATTTTACAATATATTAACACAAAACAAAAATGGCGTATGATATACAATACTTAAGGTGAGAGTTCAAGAGTTAATTAATAAATTAGGGTTATTGTAAATTTATTTCTTATGAAAACTTAAAAAGTTAGTTTGAAATAATCAGACGATTCTATCAATCTGGAAAAATATTTTTTTTGGGAACTAGTTTTTGAGATGGAAAAAAACGAGTTTCGTAAATTAAGAAAAATTACATCTATATAACTATTTTTTTATTTAATATAGTATTCTCCTATTAATTAAGAATCGTGTGAATATCTATTTAAAAACTAATTCAATAACAAAAAAATAATATTTAAAAACATCCTAACTCCATTGAAGCAGGCTTGCGTTATCCCTCAATAACAAATAATACAAAGTTAATACAAAAAGCTAAGAGCTTAATCACTTTATTTTATTCAGTACTGTAGTTAAGATCTACATTTTATAAATAAAAAAATGTACTGGAATTGCGAGAGATACGCTTTTTATTTTGAAAATGGTCTGATCATAAGAACTGAGTTTTTCAACCAACGCCATTATCGGAAAAACTATATTGAGATTTTTATTTGCCTGGAGAACTAGAGAAAGCGGGAGTAAACAGAAAGAGTTAAGTGTATTTGTCTATATTTCCCTCTTTCCTGAAGAGCGCGCGCGAAAGAATAAAGGCGAATGGCAACATCATCTGTATGTCATTCTGAGTGTGTACTCTTTTTTGATACAGTACAACTTTATTCGGTTGGAAATTGAATTGAGCTTCAATGGAGTTGCGCCCCAAATTTGTGCTTACACGCAAATTTATTTTTTCAAATTTATTACACGCACTTTTAATTATTATAAATTATACCTTCGTAGGCAAATATTTTAAAACCAACAAAATATCAATTCCAATTAAAAAAAATATTTAGAAATTATACGATGAAATTTGCGTAAATAAAATACAATTTGATACAGCAAACAAAATTTTATTGGAGTTTAGTTTGGAATTTAGTGGAAGGTAAAACCGAGTATTCGTTATTTTATTTAGAGACATATTTCTGCAATAAAGCATTTCAGAATGAAATTGATCGTAAGAACAACTATCACAAGAAACATTCAAATTGTAATTTTCATGAGCCAAAACTTAATCCTTATGATGGATTTAAAATAGAATGTCTTAATAGAGTTTATAGGCTGGAAAATGAATAAAATTGTATTAAATAATAGTGACGGGATAAAAAGAAGGATTGCGTTAAAAATTAACGTTAAAGATCGAGCTTTCACTAACCCCTCATAATTTTATTAAAACAATTTTTCTCTTAAACTTTCAAACAATATAAAATACGTCAAAGTGACGGCAAAAAATGTTTTGTGCATTGTATCTACAAAAATTCGGCATCACAAAAAATTGCATCTATTATCGATTATTCATATTTTCCTCGATGAATCGTGACGTGATAAAAGTGAAAAATGCATGGATCCGATGACCTGTTGTTTTTTTGGCTATTTTCGTCAACGAAAAAATTATTGTGTCAAATTTTTTCTAGTTCAAATGCGCTTAAATGATTTACGACATACAGAAGTTGCAAATATTAAAGAACTATAGTTTAAAAAAACTTCATCGTAATATTTGAGTCATATTGTATTTTTTTAATGATGTTACATCATTTTACCGTTGAACTGAGAAAACTAAGTGATAAGGATTGCAATTTAAGTGGTATCAACTTGAGGTGATAAAACTTTACCATTTGAAGTAAACATTGGAATAAATTTCTTGAAACATTATTGAATGAAAGATACGTAATTTTCTTGAAAAAATGACGTCATTTTGAAAGCAGGTGTGAATATATTTATACAAATTGTATTAAAGAAACTATTAAGATACGTGAATTCGTTAAATTAATGGTATAAAATACACAAAGTGTGTCGACACGTTTTCCTTTTCACAATAAAAACTGTCACAAAAATATGTTCCGCATCGATCTATAGAATACTTTTTTCAATAATTCCCAGTATTTGAGAAAAGAAGTTCTCTGCAGCGTTGAACATATTAAGGCAAATTCAATGCAAGTCAAAGTCAAAATATCAAACTTCGAACACATTTTAATAGTACTTTTTAAAATGTGTATAAAAAGTAATAAAATGATGTAGACAAAGTAACATCTATGTCATTTTTTGTAACAAACAACATTAGGTTAAAACATTTTTTATAAATTATTCTTCAATACATTTTATAAAAGTATAATGAGAATTGAAATATTAAGTAAAAATTAAAAGCTTTTTTAAGTCAGACACACACCCGGAATATATATATTGACATATAAAAAATAAATATTTATAAAACCTATAGTACATGTCTGCAATAACAATAATAATAATAACATTTAAAATATGTTTGATTTAAAACATTAAATAGAATTTCGAAAATTAAAAATCAAATTGTAACGGGTGTCGACGCATAAAAATCGATGTGAAATTCATTCTTACAGATGCTACCATTAATCGACATTCGCAATTTTTATGAAAATCCGTCATTGTGTTCAATGGCGATGAATGAACCCTTTCCGAGTTGCGTATGGACGAGTGCCAAACCAATGATACGCATTGCTGCTACGGATGAGCGATGCATTTCAAAGAATTTAAACAAAATCAATAAACCTGTTTGTTCGCGATGATGATTATTGATTGAAAAAGTCACGTTAGCGATGTTGTTAATAAACTTGTATTTGATGCAACCTGTCAAATATATGTACATTAATTTATAGGTTGTAGATATTACGACTTTTCGCGATCATTTCAAATATTAATTAAAATATTACAATTTCAACTATACATAATTTTATATATGTATATCAAATTATTAGAATTCTCGAGTAACAATTTCAAGTGTAAATAACTTATTTTAAAACGACTGTAGTTGCCATTATTAGCGATTTTGTGGTTTTTCAAAACATTGTTTATATTTTGAAATTTATTTTATTTATAAAATTTGAAATAATTTTTATCTTTACAACGCTACGTTAATTATTTTTTTCTTCTACATTTGCTTTTCTTTATGCGACTTTTTTGGAAAATATTTAAAAAATATAAAAACCTGCCTAATCAAGAAAAAGGCACAAAACATTTACATGGAGTGAAATTGAAGAGTTCAATTTATATGATAATATTTTGCATTCGCCGAGATTTATTGTAATACATAATTTAGTCTCGCGTTTTTCAGTAAACGATAAATTTCTTTTCGGGAAATTTCTCGCGCACCACAATAAATTTCGAGTTTATACACTCGTGTATGATGAAATAATATATTTTGTACTTGTGGCAGATGTAAGTATTCCTCCCGGGCGATTAATCATAGCTCCCGATTCGTTAATTAACGGTGTATTATATGTGTCAATTTACGATTTTTCGAGCGTCTGCCGTAATTGGACGGAGAAACGCGGCGGTTTGAAATTGAATGTCCGAATGGGGAAAACTGCCACGTTCGTTATAATAAATTTTGCACGTCGCGCTGATTATTGCAGCTATGCATTACATATTTGCACTTAATGTTGATTATAAAATTTTAATTGACGTTAACGTAAAGTCAGTAGTGAATGTAAAAGTAACGTATATGGCAAAAATAGTACCATTTGACAATTCTAAATGAAATATTGTTCGCTATTACTTTTTATACATTGACTTTTATTAACTTAAATCATTATTTATCGAAATACACGATTTTCTATGATAAATATAATTTATTTTGTATAAATAAATAAAAAGAGAAATATTATTTTTCTAAAAATAAAATTATAAATGCAACATTGTTTATTATATCATATCTGTTCTTTTCAAAGTTTATTACTATATTTTTGAAATATTGTGATATATTTTATTTTAACTCAATGCATTCAGTTATTTTACTAAAAAATGTTAAATTATTTACTTTACATTATAATCACTTATATACAATTTTAATTGTATCTTACATTGTCATAGTTAATATTAATTTTATTTCTTGTAAGCAATTTAATTTCTTTTAATAAATTATAGTTAGTTTGAAAGAAAAATTAAACTAATGGTGATTTGTCATTTTAATAACTATATAATGAAGATTCATTAATATAAATGAAATAATTTATCAAGTAGAAGAGGCGTCTTATTTTGAGAAATGAGACGTAACGCTTTTCTCTTTTTATGTATCGTCAAAAGAAAAAGGGAAGTTGCAAGAGTAATTACAAAGATGCACTTAACAATTTTATATACTATAAAGTATATCATCAAGTAGTTGTCCATTTAATATGTCATTCGTTTATCATTTAATATGTCAAGACATAAAATGTTCTATACAAAAAATGAATAGAGATTTCTAAATAAAATGATTTTATTGGCAATATGCTTAACTAAAAGTGCAATGCCTTTTTCCTTTTATGCTGTTATTACTTATTAGAATTAAATCCAAATTTAACGATAATCGTTCAATTATTTATTCTATAATTAGTTGAAAAATCTATATTTTATTAGTTATTGTAATTTAATTTTCAATAATGACGTATTTATGCGTTATGTATTGATTTCAATTGACCTTTAATTGATGACAAAGGATTGATAATATTCAAAAACCTAATAAAAAATTGTTAGTGTAACAAATAATTCATTGTTAACATATTGATTTTAATGAAATCAAGGAAATTAATTGATTAAAATTCAATATCTACCATGCACCTATTAAAAATAGAATGTTATGTCACCAGACTTGATTCTAATTACAATAATATATAATCACGGTTTTATAAACTCTGACTAGTTTTCTGCAAATTGAAGAAAACGAATTAAGTCATTGTACAAAAACTATAAATATCTCATACACAAGTATCATTAATTTCATAACAAAATAGTTAATTTTCTGTCAAATCATCCACTTATTATTTTTCTAATAACCTTTTTATAATAGAATAAGTTATTAAATATAATTTTAGGCTTGGATTTCTTAAAAATAAATATATTTATAATTTATTACGAATTATATTTTTTCAATTTCTAATTAGATTCTATTACTTTTTGTCGCATTACTTTATAATTTAAATAATAAAACTGTATTTTTTATGCATTTCCAATAATACTATTTACTTGCTTTGTAAGTGCATCCTATTATACCTATTCGAAATTCACAAGAATTGCTTATGTATAATTTAATATTTATTTGCAAATGTTTATCAATATCAACGACTACATGAATAATTATTAAATTCCATTGGTTTCTAAATCAAATTATTTTGAATTTTTGTTCATATATGATTTTTGTGATTATTTATAGTTGTTTCCAGTTAATAATGGAATTGTATAAATGGAATTTTAAACATCTATTTTCATTTTAAAATTTCATCAAACTTTAAAATACATTTAAAAGTAAAATATATATAATTCAAATTTTCAATAATTGTTTATGTATTTTTAATACAATTTGAAATAAGTAAAATTGTTTGAAAATAATTGTTTTAATTCTAGTTCTAAAATGATTTAATATTTTAAAGTGTTATATAAAAAGATGATATTCTTGTGGAATAGTTTTAACTATGTTAAAAAATATCATTCATCTCTAGCGAGTTAATTGAAAACGCGATTTGCGCCCGCATACATCTCCGCGCGCTAAATTGACACCGATAGTACGCGTTAGCAACGCTCGTTTTGTAGAAACTACCCGAATATATTACCAAAATGCAATTTGACAAAAAATTAAAATTGAAATGAAAATACTTATAACGTATATATAATGTGCGTATATATAAAAAATATGGATTTTTTAAGAAAAAAGGTCATTTAAATTTAGCATGCTTTAGTAATGTTATTCAAATTATTTATTTTCTAATTCACGCGATAAATTCTTGCGCAAAAATTGCGCAGAAAAATATAGTATAATATATTAATGTAATGTTAAAAAATGCAAAGGAATATAGAAACTATTATAAAATATAGCAAGTTCAGTGCGTTTAACGTTATTAGTATTTTAATTACACTAAATAGATATATGTATTTTTTTTTAACTTTATTAATAAAATAATTAATTCTACAATAATTACACTTCCATATATCAAACATTATAATATTACAGAAATAATAATAATAATTAACCATTTAAATCAATAAGAAGTTTTTTATTAAAATAAGCAACATTTAACTTAAATGATACATAAAACTCCTTAAAAATCATGATGAAATTGTTGTTTTTATCAATTACTATATATAATATAATGATATATATTTTTAATAATAATTACATCACAGTAATTGAAAAAATTAGAAGCATTTTTTCCAAAAATCTATTTATATTTGACTCTGGAAAAGAAGTAATATAAATGAGATTTCCAAAAAGATATTAAACTAATAATGTCTACGATAAGCTGAGTAGCATTCCTCGTTAATGTTATGATTATTATCACCATATAATATATTATCAAAAAATATTATTTGAAAAATTCGAGTTTAAAAAGAAAATATTTCCATAAAAAAGCAACATCCAGCTTCGCACAAGTGAATATGTATGAAAATTTGTATATATATTTAAACAATTGTAATAAGAAATTGGAGGCTCAAACTTAATACCAAGACTAGCACCTAAAACGAGAAGACTCCAGAGAAAAGTGTACTATAGAAGTATAAAATCCGTATTGTCAGCTCGCACTTTTCTCCAGAAAGCTGGATGCTGTCGAAAAGGAAATAAATTTCCAATCGGACTTTATTTTGGCCACGCACTACTAAGAACTGCACACAGTGCTCCGCAATTCGGTCGAAATCCGCCGAGACCCGTGACCAGTTCGATACGCGAGGAGTGGCCTGAAGGGGCCCCGGTCGGGTGGGAATCAGCAAAGCCGATGTCGCGCGACTTCGTGGCGTGAAGCACGAGCGAAGCGCGTCATCCGTGCGGCACTCAATCGTGAATTTTTTCGATGCCGTAGTTCGCGCTTCGAACCGACTCGCGACGCGAGAAAAAACGAACGCGGACGTCGCACTGGCACGGCTTGGCGCGGACTTTGCGTGAAATTTGCGTCGCGCGGCGAAGCGACGCGACTCGCGAGGAGGGTTGTAGGCGACTATAGCGCCGGGTCGCGCGTCGCCGGAGACGCCGCGAGCGACGGAGACGGACGAACGCGTCGCCGCCGCGGCCCGACGGAGAAGCACGCGAACGCATGCGCGCGCGCACGTGTGTGTGTACGAGCTTGCGGGGCGCAAGCGTGCGCGTCGCCCGGCCGACTCTCGCGCCGCCGCCCCCACCCCCGCGCTTCCACGTCCGTCGGCGTTGTTTGAACGCGGGATCGACGGCGGCCAAAAACACCCGAGAGACGACCGGGCATCATCGTTTTAATGATTGACGGATTTGGGAGCACGCTAAGGCCAGGTTTTACGGCTGTCGCATTTCGAGAAGCCCGATTCTAGGGTCGGTCAGTGGAGACGATAGTTTGGCCGTTTCGTTTCATTGATCAATTAACGAGTTTTCCCGTGAATGCTGCTTTCGACCCTTGTACAAATAAATCTCTCAAAGTCCATTTCTTCAATCTGTGTATAAAGGACTTTAAACCAATTCTGAAAAAAATTTTGCAAATTTTATTCGAAATTTTATATTTGCACACAAATTATTTATTGATTGAATACATTAGTCTATTTTTGACAAACGAATATCATTTTGTAACGATTAAAATGTATTTCATGACCTAATATTATAAGTATGCGGTTCAACTTTTAAGGTCAGTAAATAGTACAGTTTATTAAGTTATTGTTATTTAAAATATATTTTGTAGTTACACACGTTTGCGAATTGCATCAAGTGTAATTCAATTATTCTACTACAAATGCAGTATTATTTTTTCGCTTGCGGAAACAAAAGTGCTGCCAAAACCTAGTTCTCAAAACATTATTAAACAATTTTTTAAATGTGTGAGTTTGCTCAACTTTTCAAACTTTTTTAAAGGTGATTATGGATAATATCAATCGAACTTTCAATTAAAGCCTGAAAAGATTCAAATTTAGCAGCTTTTCTCAGTTCTTGAGAGATTTTTATACTATCTAAGAGACTTTATCCCTATACAAGAGAAGTATAGTGGTTTTAACTTAACTGTTTGTAATTGTTATTATAAATCTATATTTTATATATAATAAAATATTCATTGAAAATTGTTCGGAATTTATAATGGATATAAAAAATGCATTGATCGATTTCATCATATTATTTTCAATTAAAAAATATTTCATCTTTGTATATTTAAAATTTAATTTAATTTAAAATGTATACTTTATATTATAAAAATTATATACATTAAAGAAATAGAAAGAAAAACACAATGACGAAATGTTTATGTTACACATATATATTCTATACTATACTATTTTACGTATTATATATGCTTTAGTATTTTTAAACATCTCTCATTTTTATTACAAATTTAATCAATTATGAACTTATTTGTAATATATATCAGTATGAAAAAAACAACTTTGTAATTAAAACAACGTTATTTATAAAAGTTTCCGAAAACAAATTGTGCACTAATTAATTAAAAGAAAATAATGTTACATTCTAATAATATATTTATTATGTAATAAAACTAACGAAACTGAGATAAAAATTCTTAAATAATCATGTTTATAAAATTATATTAAAAAAGAAAAGACTTAACACGCGTAGAAATAAGTAGTCTAGCGCGAAAGTCTGGTAAAAGTCTGGTTAAGTCTGGACACAAAGTGTAGCTAAGTCTGGATCATGATCGAGTTCCAGACTATTTTTAGTATTTCAGACTTTAAAAGTCTGGACTGCCAGAATTGTTTTGAAAATTTAACGTTTATTAGAGAATAGCATACCAGACTTTGGTAATCTGGCAGGAGCATGGACCGCCAGACCACCGTTCGAAAAAGGAAAGTCTGGAACTTGATCATGAGCCAGATTTTTCCAGACTTGACCAGACTTATTTTTTCTAATTTATCACAATCTAATCTAATTTAGCGGGAAATTTATCACATTGTAATTATACTATATTTAGGATCAGCTTTATCCAAATATAATCACGTTTATAAAATTATATTCGAAATAGAAAAGACTTAACCCGCGCAGAAAAAAATAGTCTGAAAAATAGACGCTGAAAAATTTTAAGTGATTAACTTGTAGTAGAAAAAATACACAATTTAATTTCAAATGCTGTGATTTATAAATTTCCGTCTTTGCTTAAACTGTTTATAGTCAAATCAAGAATATATATTTTTAAATAATAAAAGAAGACATTTCATATCAATTTTATATAAAATATGAAAAATTGTTTTTAAAAAAGTTTATCGTTTATTGGTTTTTAGTAATGTTTTTTTTCAAAAAAAAACTTCTGCACGTATGTCCTTTCATCATATAAGTACGCGTTTTTTCTCTATGAGAAATTTAGTTCTACGGTTAATTATGATGGAAATTTTTCTTTCGCGCAAGAGCTTGCAGGGGGAATTATAT
>JABFPK010001131.1:0-12506 GCA_022817445.1 Habroteleia sp. ZL-2020
GCGTAAAGGAATAACATGAATGCCCATTTTACTGCGTGTGATGCAAACTGTCCAAACGCAAAGTCAAGTTCCAGTGAGATGCGCGCGCATTTGGCCGCAGAATGCGATAAGTCCCGGTAACAGGTGGTTTGCTGTGGTTGGCGGAGAGTCTACGCTCTACGGTACAGTGTGACTGTGACTTCGCGCGCGTCAACGTCGTAGCGTTATAGTACTTTACCAACTTATTGCCGAGTCAAAGAGGGCGCGCGCGACGCGTACTCATAGAACGCCGGGTGTTGGCTTTGATCGATTGCCCCACTCAATTAAACCTTGCAATTTGACTAACGTTTTTTGCGATACACATTCGGGTGTTCCAAAATTCCAAACTATAAACAAATCCAAACCAAAATTAATAAAGAAACATAGTATTAATTTGAGTGTGTTATCTCAAGTGCCGCTTCAGTGCTCAGACTCGATTAACGGTAAACCGCGAAGGCCCGCCTGTTGATTCATTCGTACATTCCAACACCACATGTGCTCTAGCGCGAACATACGTTTCCGTTAAAGTAAGTCATTTTTTGAAGTAAATAGTATCGGACTTTATGCAATCGACGTAGAATTGCTGCATTTTCTGCCGGTTACTTTTTCCTGTCCGACTTTTCAGCGTTTTTTCTCAACACTTTTTACCATATCAATAGTTTTATAACTTATTTTACTGCATATTTCTATTGTGTTTTCGTTTATTCCTCAATCATAATGTAATTGACAGAGAGATCAAAATATACCTTTCAGGATTCTAAGACATTTGACAATATATAAATATGTGTACTTTAAAGGAATATTCCATAATATCATAAATTATTCCAATAACGTTTTGAAATATTTAAAAGTAAATTTAATGCACGGAAAGTGTTCATTTTAATTAATAAATATTAGAATTGCTTTAAATTAAAATATAGTGACAAAGTTGTATAACATATTAAATAAAGATTATTTATTTGCATCAAATAAACGTATGTTAAATATACAAATTAATATATATTAATTATAATATTTTATGTATATATCATTGTGATTTTGATAGATTGGACTGCAAATAGAATATAAATATAATATAAATTTGTATTAAGGGAAAATATGATATATAATTTGATTTCGCAGATATTTACAACTAGAATATAAATTGCTGGAATGAAATGTTGAATTATAAACTATATAAATGTATATAAATTCACTTCAAATTGCCAAAAATGTTAAATTTAAGGAAAAAAGAAATCTGTGACGAAATTAGAATAGTGTTAAATAATTTTGTTTAAAATTTTAAGTGACATATGCAGTTTCAATTGTCAGCGTATGTTACATTATGCGTTACCCACGTGCATGTAGTTGCAACATATGTATGCATACTGTGAAGATATACATATTACTCTTACAAAAATTGTATAATATTAAAGCTTGTTTTTACATCTAAACGTATAGTAGTGCAAAATCAATCGTTGATAATTTGCATATTCTCTTATGTTTTTTAACCAAAACATTAATGATTATATATTGCTGCAATTCTAAACAATATAAGTATCCTTCATTTTAATTTTTATGTAATATTTAATTACAATTATTAGAATTATGCCTTGAATAATTGTAAATGATAATATATATATTGTTTATCGGAACATTTGACATATGTTACAAATATGATGTCGCTTATCTTTTTGCATATACTCAAGATACGTCTAGAATGATCACACATAACAGTTATCAAATATAATATATTTATTATAGATGCTGAAAAATAATATTTATTCATTAAATACTAAGAAAATAATAATAATAAAATATATCAAAATACGAGTATGGTTAATCTATGAAAAATTACGTAATGATTTTTAAAAATCGTTAGGATTTTGAGATACATAACTATGATAACAATTTATTTATCTACGTGCTTAATTTCACATCTTCATTCAACAATATTCTGTCTATATTCCTTTCTAAATTAATTATACTATTTTTATTTGTGTTTTGAATGGATCTAAAAATATATTGTGTAATTATAGATTAATTAATATTTTTTCTTAAAAAATGAAACGAAATGATTTTCTTATTCAATAATTATATTTTTTTATGAAATATTAGTCTAACAATTTTTCATTTTCTATCCTTTTCATTTTCCTTCTACTTTTTGTTATTGTGAGTTATTAATATGAAATAATTGATTATAAATTATAAAAGCTTTTATGGTTCAATATTTGATTTTAATACAAATTTTAATTTCCGGAATATAGTATTATTTATATTTGATTATTAATTGTCCAGACATAAACGTAACTTTTTAAGTTTACGCTCATTTGTTGCATAATTTTTTAGCTTATTAAAAGTTATCATGTGCTTTACAAGGATGGCAATTTGTATGTGTAATGCGTCTTTAACACATTACGTGAGTGGTTGAATGTGACGTTTAGTCACGTTTAATAATTATTTACACTGTGGCTTGTTTTTTGGTATATTATTTTATATAATCATTAAATATTATTTGAAATTCACTTAGAATTATTTGATGATCCCATCAGAAACTTAACCTATGCTCTCTCCAATTTCAAAAGTGATTTTTATATCTACTATTTTATTATTACTTATTAAATAAAATGACACCGGAAACTAATTAACAAAACTTTTGTTGCACTTTCAAAATACAATTTAAGGACCCATGATGTATTTCATAACTGTAAATGTCTCATTCCACTAATGAAATAGGAGAGAAAGTTTGTTTTCTTTATCTTTTGGCCTATCATTGAAGCACACAGCCAATGAAAATAAATGGATCACACCAGTGTGATGTAACAAGGACGAATTTAAATTTGTTTTAAATTAAAAAATAAACATATTTTAATATTAATTTATAATTCAGCTAAAGCGTATTTTTACAACTGACGGTCAAAGTTTACATTAGATTTTAAAAATAAAGCAATAATGGGATTTTCTGGAATGAAATAATTAAAACAGTATTCCTAAATCATATATAAATTTAGCATCGTATAAAAAATATAAATATAAAAAAGGCCACGAATATATATAAATTATTATCTGTGAATTTGTATTTATATTTAAGAAATTTTATCTGTCGTTTTTGAAACTTATTGTTGTAAAAACTATTTTAAAGTTTCTCGATTTAAAATGTTGAATAAATAATAATAATACACGAGCACGTAATAACATTTTTCGGGTGTCAAAATGTCCGCGAAAAATCGTTGCAAATTTGAACGCCATTAATGAAATGTGCTAACGTGACTGCGTGAACTATTTAAACGAAGATGTTGATTTAAGAACGTAAACACACAGTTGAGCTCGCCATTCACACTTGGACGTTTACTCGAATAAAGTTGAGCGTTCAGGACAGTGACCCATGATTTATGATGAGAATTCTCGATTCGAAAAAAGGACGTAAAATATCATACAAATGAATTGTAAAAGCTTCCAACCAATAAATTAACATGATTCAAAATTCAAAAAAAATATATAATCAATTATTTATGGACCAAGATTACGAGTGAAATATTTTTAGGGATTTTTTGAATTTGAACATTTTATGTTTGATAATTTAAACGATTAATTCATTTCGTTCGCGTAAAATTCGACCACTCGAGATTTGTTATCCAGACGACGGAGTTAAAATAATTTGAGATTTTCATTTTGTCATTTATCTCACAAATCAGAGATAAAGTTGACAGCGGAAAATATAAGGAAGAGAAAAACGGATTCCGAGAATGCCGACCCTGCGTATATTGGGTAAGGGTGGGGGAGGGACGCGGCCGGAGAAATCACGAGGAAACTTTCGGTTTCTGAAATCCGTGAGAAGGATTTTTTCAATTCGTTTCACTGTTCAACTCCCGATTATCGCTTTGAAAAATCTTTCACTAGACATGGGTTTTCTTTAAATCCCAGGTCACTTTTTATAAAATAAACATGAATACGCGGTTATCGGATTGTTTGGTAACCTTATCACAATCGGACTGATAAGTTCATTTAATCAACAAAAAAGTTACGTTTTCTTCCTTTTCGGTATTCCCAGAAGATGCATCGTTTATTTTCTTGATATGTATTTATTTCGAAACAGGATAACATGTATCAGAAACACTTCTTTTATTTTACATAATTTTGTATAACTTTTTTATATAATAAATTTTATATATTTAAGTTTTTAAAAATTGATTAAAAAGCCAAATGATTATCCCTGTTAATAATAAATACTTAAAAATAGATATCAAAATGTTTTTAATAATATAATAATAAGATATATATATTATTAAAAGTACATATTTAATTTTAGATACTGTTCATGAATTACTTAATGAATCATTACAAGATAATCATAAAATTAATAAATCAATAGATTTTGAGTAAAATACTTGACCTTTAATTTAATTTAATTAAATATATATTGATTTATATTGGAAACAGTGGTATAATTATTTTTTTTAAAGAAATTGCAATTGGTAATCTAATTTTCTATATCATACAAATTTGTTATTTTTATATATTTAACATTACAATGTCATACATTTTTCCGTGCAGAATGTAATTTTATATCTCACGTACTTAGTTCATTTAACGGTATTTCAAAAAAGTTGACTGATGAATTCGAGTAAAAAATAAAAGTATAGGTTGCTATTCAGATGTCAAAGAACCTCGACCGGCATAGAGTTTCCGTTGGATTTTGGCATCGGCAGATCCCGCATGATTCGCACACACATATAACTACATATACGAGTGAAACTGCTCAATGATTATACCAACTAGACAGTTTTTCGATGAAGTTGTAAAATAAGTTTCGTATTAAGCTTTTCTCGGTGAAACTAACGAAAACGTATTTAAAAATAAATGACTTCATTACTATTTTGGCACTTTAAAGTAGTATATATATTTTTTCAAAATAAAATTGATCAATTTAATGAAATAAGATTATTTATTATTTAATTCGTTTTATTTTGAATTTTGGGCAAATTTTAATTTGCTTTTTATATTGTTAGTTTTGTTAACAATTATGTTAATTATTAGGTCGGGTTTGATTTCATTGTTATGAACATTAACTATTGAAGTAGAAAAGTAATTGAATAAAGAAAAATTAAACAATTTTATTTTCATTTAGAAAAGTGTACCATGCAGTAGTGTTGTATTTTTTTGCATTCCAATAAGTACCTGTCATATACCGTTGCCTTGTCTCAACGAAGGCCTTTTCAAAATGCAGAACTTACCGGCAGACGTATACCGATTTATAATAGCAATTGGAAAAGCATTTAACTAAAAAGAGCAACAATTTTTCCAGAATAAATAAATTCAATTTTAAAATTAAACGTGTTTAAAGTTATTTATTTAAAAATATGCGTGTATGTGTGTATGTGTGTATATGTATATATGTATATAATATATGTAACATTTTTTTTTCAATTTTAGAATAGCTGACTAATGTGAACTTAGTTTAATCTACATCCAAAGATAACAAGAAATTATGGACGAAACGTCGTTGGAAGACTCATCGAAAATGGAGTTCTATGACTCTATAACCGGCGACATAAAGGATTTCTGGGATACATACTTTGTGGAGCCACTTGTAAATATAATTGATTTATTAATTCAATATTTATTATTTAACTTCAAATAAATCTCTCATTATCGTTATATTTTTTTAATATAAGATATTTTACATATTTTATATATTATATTTAAATATGTAAATGTATGATATAAGTATTATATTAAATAAACAAATATATTTATTTTATTATTCTTAAAAATAGATTAATTTAAAAAAAATATTATTTTAATATTAATATGTGAATCATATTAGCTAATTTTATTTATTCAGAAGCAAATTAATAATAATCGGAAAATTTCAAATAAATATTTTTGCACAAAACTATATATATATTAATTTTTCGTATATTTAATTGCAATTTTTTATATATTGTCATATAGTAATCCTTTTTTATTTTTTTTCATTTTATATAATATTGTAATTATTATATAAAAACAACAAATTTTAAAATGCTTATATTTTTCATTAAACAAATATATATATGTATAATAATATATATTATTGTGTTTATATATAATTTGTGAATGATGCATTTTGCAATTCTTAGCAAAAAAATTGTGGAAAACTGATGAAAATATTTATTTATTGAGTCATTTTATAAAAATTCATATTTCAAAAAGTGAATTAACAATCAAATTGGAATATGTGAAAAAAATTGGAAATACATTCCGAATCTTTATATCTCATGTCATAAAATGCTTGAAAAATTATTTAAATTATTTATTTTTTAATTTAAAATGAAATTTCGCAATAAAAGATTTTTATTCATTCGAAGCAACTTTAATGGAAAAATATCCATTTATAATACTACATTTTCTCTTTGTTATATTAGTTTTTTAAGAATGAGCAAGTGCAAAAAGTGATGCAATTTTAGTTGCACTGTTGCGACTGAATTGAGATTCAACTTAAGTTAAACCGAAGTTCAGTAATTTGAAAAGTAAATAGTTCTATTAGATATAAGTTAGCGCAGTTGTATTATCGCCAATTGTGTCAATACGAAGCGCAGTTTGTCGGAATTAGTGCGTAGAACAATTTGACTATACAAAGTAGCTGTGAAGGCATACACTGTTAATTAAACATCCGGCCAAAAAAAATCACGACTTTTTAATTAAATTTCCAACACAAACAGCATTATTGTATCACAAAAAATAATGGCATTCGTACGAGCGTTTTTTTTAATAATCACTTTGTAATTCACTTAAAATAATAATAACTGAACAAGTTAAAACATAAGAGGTTTTAAATACATACAGGATTTAAAACATTTTTTTCTCGGCTGTTTTTCAATCACCAAACCAACATTAAAATATTTTTAACGACAAAACAATTAAAATAGCTTTTACACTAATTTTTGGCGAGAATACTTGTAAATCGTGCACGTTCCTTATATCAATGTTCGTCGGAAACGAAAGTAGAACGGCAAAATGTCTTGACGCAATGCTTTATTATCAAGTAAATCACATAAATAACAATTTGTTATCATCACCTTTGCATCTGTGCAGTTTAAAAAAAGCCGCTGTTTTTTGAATTCAAATATACATATCGATTTAATTTTTCTATACAGGGATTATTAACTTTTAAACATACAGATTATTTGCATTTGCGAATTTGTTGAGTTGAAAAACTTAAATATATACATTTGTTTAATTGTTTAAAATACATACAAGTATATTTTCAGAGTTAAAACATGGTACAATTTATATAAGAAAATTAAAAAAAAATTATGATTAAATTGTGAGAAATATGGAAAACTTTCGAATTCACTGTCACGTGAAATGATTATCGAGACCAAAATTCAATTGTCATTGTAATTATAAAAGTTAAATTAATTTGCACTTAAAAGCAAATTTTTCGTGTAAACTTGACATTATGAATCTCATTAAAACAAGAAATTAGCGACACGTTATTCAAACTTTATCGTGAACGGCGAGAAACGGAAGCAATTTTACATTAAGCAACGTCCGGAAACGAATATGCCAAGCTTTAATAAGAAGGAGAAGAAATAACAGTGGCAATCAGTACCTGAGTTACGACAGCCGACTCTCCAATTCAACTTATTTTCCTTTCAAAAAAGACTACATGCTGTCAAAAAATGTAATTTCAAGCTTTATCAACTTCATTGGTTAATAAAAACTTTCATAACGTGAGTGATTTTAAAAGTAAAATGTTTAATAAGTAAAAAAAGTGAAATGCACATTCTTGTAAATTCTCTGAAATATTTATCTTAAAATTGAAATAATAAGACATTAGATACCGGCACTTCTTATTTTTCAATAATATTTGTTCGTTTCACAATAGGAAAAAACCCAAAAAATATGGCATAAATCTGGCAAAGGTATGGCGTATGGTTTTATGTCGCATTTATTACACCAAAGTACATTGAGAGTAAAACATACCAAAAATACTGTTATTTCCACTATGAAATTCACCCAAATTGGGGCAAATTGGGTTTACAAGGCGATTTAGTTTATTTAGTAACATAATTTAGGGAATATCATTAATATAAAAATGCGTGTTTTCTTTTGCTGAATGTTTTTTCGTATTGAATGTCTTTTTCTTGTATTCTTCTTCAATTTTTACTTTATATTGGGTGAAATTTTCAATAAAGTAGCTATATTATAAAAATTATATATATAATTCAAATGCATATTTCAACACAAAATAAAATAATGTTTGACTTTTGTATATGCGAATATATAATATTTTTTAGAAATAAATTGTGTCAATAAAATTTTCCCTTTTTTCGCTAATTTTTATTTCTATAATAATGTTTAAATTTCACAGTTAAAAATCCTCTAGAAAAAGCATTATAAATCCCATTTACTCTAATTTGAGGAAAAAAGTCATTTAAAATTGCTCTCGGTATATCCATTTCACGTGGGAAAATGTTTCATTTTTTTCTCATAAAAAATAGAGAAAAAATATAGTGCAATTTTAAACATTACTTTTCTCCGTGTATAGAAAAGCATTAAGTTCCATTTAATTCGGTGTTTAACGCCTTGAATGCTGATTGCATCCAATCAAAATTGACATATATATGAATTAAAAATTAATCTCTTTTCAAATTGCGAAATGCGTAGGAGTACGATTCTTTTTCATCGTGTGCACGCTGACTCCGGCGATGTCTCGTATAAAAAACCGTCATTCATTTATTGCTATTGACTCGATCACATTATTTTGATTCGTATTACAACATAAAAACAGGAAACGTCTGATGTTCCGTTATAAAAATTGTTATTGAAAATTAATTTTTCTATAAAATAAGACGATATATATAATATTTTAGTCATATTATTTCTATTTCACAATATTTCATTTAAAATCTATTTTAAAATATTGTTCATTTAAACTATTCGAATTAACGCTTTAAATATAGTATATGTATTTTATGCGTCCTTGTTTTCGTTATTAATTTAAGGATGTCTGTAATATTACGACACTTGATGATAATTAAGTGTACTTAAAAGCCACCTATAAAAATATTTTGACGCAAAACAATTAGTTTTCTAATGTTGTCGTTATATTTTTATCATAATCATAATTAAGTTGAAATTTTAATTTTAATTCATTTTTGTGTGAAGTAAATAATTATATACATTGTCATTTTATTATATGTCACAACATCGTTAACAAACAAATTAAATTTTATTATTTTTTTTGCATGACAAGCGCATTGCAACACTTAGTAGTAATGAGGTACGCGCAGCGCCTTTTATACTATCCACGCGAAGGCCTGATTAGATCGATTTATTCTAAATACTGTAAATGTTATTAATGTTTTCAAGAACGGTACGTTTTGTAAGGCATGAATATCGATTAGTGTTAAACAAATTAAATTATACCCCGTTTAGAGTTATTTTTATTTTATAATTTCTAAAATTTAAACAATTTCGGAACAAATCTCCATTGTCAATGTTTTGGTTCAAAATCAGCGATCGAGTGATTTAAAAACTTCTTTTCTTAATTTTCGATGACCTGCGAACTCTGAATCCATATCTTTCGTTCGCCTTTTCCAAACGTAATCGGAAAAACTGACACATATTGAATAAAAGCAACTTTATTTTTTGTCGAATTAACAATGATAAATATATAATTGAATTTCCATTTTTCAATGCCAGTTTCTATTTTTAAACTTCCTCCTTTCTTACTTAATTATAAAAATAAAACGCCAAACTTACATAACTTAATTCTTAATGAATTGTTATTTAATTCGGCACGCTTGATCGTTAATCAAACGGACAGCGATAATTGAAACGAAGTTTATTTTTCCAATTTAATATCCCAATTAATCAAAACATATATATTTCAATTGGTCAGGTGCAAGGATTTAATAATAGCTTATCAGAATGTTTTTCTGTTAAAAAGAGAAAAACTTGTAAAACTGTTTTTCATCGATATAAACAACGCAATTTATCGATGTAACAGCTCTACACTTTGTAGAGATTTCATGCAACTGTTTTACGAATATTTTATTTTATAAAATTTGTTTATTGTATTAATATATCATTCAGATACATTAATAAAAAGGACCCATGTAAAAATGAACATATATGTACCATATATATGTGAGATAATCCATATATGTACCATATATGAAATCCACAGACATATATGTTGCCATGTATGTACCATATATGTTCCATATATGTTCCACATATGTGCCATATATGATCCATATATGTGCCATATATGTGCCACATATGTTCCATATATGTGCCACATATGTTTCATATATGTGCCACATATGTTCCATATATGTTCCACATATGTGCCATATATGATCCATATATCTGCCATATATGATCCATATATGTACCATATATGATCGATATATGTTCCATATATGTGCCATATTTGATCCATATATGTGCCATATATGATCCATATATGTGCCATATATGATCCATATATGTTCCATATATGTGCCACATGTGTTCCATATTTGTGCCACATATGTTCCATATATGTTGCATATATGTTCCATATATGCGCCATATATGCGCCATATATGTCTCATACATAAATTTTTACAGGGGTATGTAATTTACTAAAAACTTACTAGTATATATAGAAAGCATATTCTTCTAAGCATGAAAGAATTCCTGTGGAAGATAGTAAAATTTGAATATATGTTTTTCTTATACGACAATTTGGATTTAAAATAATATCGAAGATAGTATATTTTAAATTTATTTTTATATTTTTATTTATATATTATTTAAAGTATATCTCCTCATACAAATTCAATACAATTCTTATATAGGAAAACCGCAGAGGAAGTAACTAATAATAAATTGTTGCATACAGAAATCGCGAATATATATATATATTCATAGAAACACGAAAGTATTGATATATCCGAAGATAGCATAATTGCCTTGACTTGGTTGGCGCAACTGATAATGCATTCGTGCCTCGATAGTTGGGTTTGTTATGGTATGGTTATCCGCGAAAACACAATCGTTTTAGGACTGTGTTTTGTGTATACATATAATGTGTTCGCATTTATGTTCATTACGATAAACTTACTTCGGCGGTTGGTGGTCATGCCGGTGAATATATTTTATAGCTATCATAAATGACAAATGTTGATTTGCAACAATTTTGTGGTACCGTTAAAACAATTGTTATTGTTCAAGAAACAATTTACAAAATTTTAACATTGTTTATCACAAATTATTTTGAAACATTTTAAAATAATGAATCTCGATGTTTATAAAAAATTTCAAAGATTATAAATATAAATGTGACATCGATTTGTAATATTTAAAAAATAATAAACATACTTTCCTACTTCCACCAACACACTGGAATCAGAAAATTATTTTCATAATTTAAAACTATTGATTAATAATTCTCTAATCAAACATTTTTAATTGATAATGAATTTATCAAGTTTTATTCATAAATAAGGTCGCGAAATTATCGTGACACTAATCATCTCGTTGTTACGGAAACAAAATAAAGCGGAAGATCCCGGACATGTGACGTTTTTCTTTGACGTTAAATATAAATAACATTTCAATCGATAACAACTTCTACAATAAACAAATGCTAAAAACGATTGTTGATCGCGACTGATTCAAACCGATCGAGGCTTATAGCTGGAGTTAGAAGCGTAATACAAATCGAAAATTTTTTCCCAGCGCACACTTATTCGCAAGAATTCGTCTCTATTTATAAAGATGGAATCAGTTTCATGCTTCTAATATGGAACTCGTCTTTTACACATTGTTCGAGAAGCGCTGTAGCAAGTTTCGTTATCAGGCGATGGATCACTAGTCATACATTTATAAAATAATTATTTTATAACAATTATGTTAAAATATAAATCATATAATAATTATTATCACATTTCTTAGTTTGACGTTATTGCAACAATAAGGTTTTGATTTGATTCTTAATGTTTTTAATGGAAAATATTTATTCATTGTTTAGTGATTATAGATTTACACATTCAAACGTATATGCGTATATATTTTTTCAATGTGCAAGGCTCTTTAACTATTCCATTTATTAAACGCGTTGTTCGATAGTTCAGGGTAAAAGTGTTAATGATGAAAGTATTAATGTGGTATTAATGTGTATAGTCCAACTCTAAGCTCGTTGCTCTAGATGAATATTGTAAGAGAAAGTCACAAGAATTATTAATTTGGTTAAAAAGCCGTTTCATGATGCATATTATAGTCACTTATCACTTATTTGCTTTGCTGACCGACCTTAAGTTAATATTGCTTATTAAAATTGTTGTTTGGATTAAAATAATGGTGCATAGAAATAGATTTAAAAATTCACACATATATTTTTAATTATTTTATAATTAACTTTAAGTGTTCATTTCGACAAAAGCAATTAATAAATAACTATTGAATTTATTATTCTATAAAATTCAGTTTTCATCTTTTTAATACAAATAAATGTGATATTACTAAGT
>JABFPK010001132.1:0-12505 GCA_022817445.1 Habroteleia sp. ZL-2020
CTCATCCACACAGTCACGTTAAAGAACCTTAGAAAACCGTCTTTTCACTCCAGAGGTCAGATATCAAGTGACTTTTGAGTTGTGTTGAAGTTTACTGCCCCCCTCGTTTTACTAGAAATTTATCGTTTTTGATACTAAATTTTATAAGTCTAATTTCGTTAACAAAAATTCCTTGCAGAGAATTTTATGCATAACAAACTCTATGAGTAATAACTGTAACTTTTTTAACACCAGCGTAACATCCTTTTTAAAATCTTTAAATATCTAATTTTTCTTTATGTCTTATTCGTTTTTTCTTATTTAATTTTTACATACAGTACTCTATCATGAAATATTAGTCTTATTATTACACGTCGCTTTTTTATACACATTTGTAATGTAAAAGACTACATTCCCGTTTAATGAATAAATAAATAAATATTTTTTATTATTTACAGCAAGTGCTGATTTCGGAGTTTGTCTACATAAATCATCAAGTGGCTTAGATTTGCCAATGAAAGTTGTAGATATGTTTGGCTGCAATCTTCCTGTTTTAGCATACAACTTCAATTGGTAATTATTAGCATACATTGCATTTTTCATTGTTCCATTTTATAAATAATAATTTTGAAAAATCTTCAAAAAATTTTTTTCAGTTTACACGAGTTAGTAAGGCACAATGAAAACAGTTTGACTTTTTCAAATGAAGCTGAATTGTGTGATCAATTGAAAATTTTGTTTACAAATTTCCCTAACAACGAAGAACAAAATGAAAAAATAATCCTTCTTAAAGAAAATCTGCGCAGTTTTATAGTAGAAAGCTGGCACGATAACTGGAAAAATCACGTATTACCTTACTTTAACTAAAACAATCTCAATATTCAAGATTGAAGTAACTGCCAAACATTTATAAGTTTTTGTAAAATATATGTTAATTAATGTAAAGAAGAAAAAAATAAAAGAAATATTTATTGATAACAAGACCTTTATTTTAACAAAATTAAATTATACCTTTAATTAGTAACTTCAGATCATAAATAAACTTGCAAAACAACACTTTTATACCCCTCTCGTTTCTCTTCCCACATCCTAAACGTTTCTTAAGCCAAAAGAATTGCGTACTTCTATATGAAACCGAAAAAGCACTTCCATAAAATCGTACTAGAAAACTTCTAGTGAGTATATCATTAATGTGTAAAATAATTCATTTTATTTATATTAAATTTATATTATTTAGATAATTTAACCAATGACACTCTCTATTCAAATTCAAATTTATTTCTACCCTATGGTGTTCTGAAAATACTAGCTTTCAATTTTAGAATGTTAACGAAATTTTCCAAACATTAGGTTTGAAGAATTTTTTTTTTCAAAATGAATAGATCTCAACCTTTTTCCACGTAGAAAACAAAATAAGACGTTTCTCTTGTCACGCATCAAACAAAAGGACTTTCAAACAATGAAAAATGCATCTCCTTTTTCAATAATATTGTAAAAGAAAATAATTTCATCAGAAATAGATGGATACAGAATTTGTAAGAAAATTAAAAACCAAGCAAAGAGTGGATTCATCTCTTTAATGATTCACACTTCTGATTTTTAAAATCATCATAAAAAAACGATGGTTTTACTGTCTCCAAAACCGCCGTTTATCCAAATGATATTAAAAAATTATTTGAAGTTGGTAGAAATGTATTACAGTTGAAAACAAAAAAGTCATATTGAAAGTGAATATTAAAGACGAAAAATAAAAAATTAAGATATATATGAACACCCATTATAAATTAAGATAAATAATATTAAACAACGGTCATAGGAAAACCATTAAAACGAATAAAATATACACAAAACTAACAAAACAGTTGTGATTGTAGAAATAATATATTTAACATTCAAATATTTCTTTCCATCGCATTTACGGTGTTAGACGCTTAGGATCACGAGGAAACATTGAAGTTTTTCGAATGTTATTCAAACCCAGATACAACATAACAACACGTTCCATTCCAATTCCACCACCTGCATGAGGAGGGCATCCGTATTTGAAAGCATCTATATAAGATCTGATTTTTTCAATATCTAAAATAAAATAAAGAAAACTTTTAAACATATAAATAATAATATAATAAAGAATAATTTTAATAGTAACATGTAAATGATGGTATATAAAAATTATTCAATTTTATAATTTTTTATAATTCAAACTGACTACTTGACGTTCTTTTTTATATTATTATTTATAAGATTCTTTTAAAAAAAAGTTGAAAAAATTGTCAATTGATATACCAAATGCTTTTCTAATAGTTATAATCAATTTAAATTAAAAGGCCATTTTTTAATTGAACCTCTTATATATTTAATTTATTACCAATTCCATGATGTTTGGCTCTTTCTGTCAAAATTACTGGATCGTGAATTCTTTGTGCTCCAGAGATTATTTCTTCACCACGCATAAACATATCATAAGAATTTGAAATTTTCTATAAAATTAAAAATTACTTATTTTAAATTCATTAATATACTTAAAAAACTAAAAAAAATTGAAGCAATCAAAAATCGAAACCTACAGGGTTGTCGGGATCTGGCATCGTATAAAATGGTCTTACGGCAAGTGGATATTTATCCAAAATGTAAAAATCAGTTGCGAACTAAAAATAATAATTTCAAATTGCATAATAAAGTTAAAGACTGCATATTAAATAACTAAAGTATAATAATAATTTACATACTTTCGCTTTAACCATTTTTCCTAGAAGTTTTTCATCTGGGGTCGATAAGTCGTCTTCTTCACCTAAATTGACTCCTGCTTCTGCCAGCAGTTTACGCGCCTCAGAAAATTGCAATTTTAATGGAGGATCTAAGAACTCAAACGGTTCTACCGCATATTGACGATTTACTGCAGCTATTTCATCAGCATAACTGAAAAATGATTTGGTTTACAATTATGTATTATACTGACTTTTTATATGTTTGTTTTAAGAAGACTTCTTAATAACTATTTTTAACACTCTAAATGAGAGTGGTTTCAAATTTTATAATTGGTGATTTACTAACTAATCTCGTAATCCATAAAATAATTCAGTAAACATCTGACCAATAACATCAACAACTTCATGATAATGATACTTGAACGCCATTTCCAAATCCAAACCAACGAATTCGGTTAAATGTCTATGAGTATTAGAATCTTCCGCTCTAAAAACTAGATAGAAAAAATTGAATTTGTTCCATTGGTTCATAATTTTAGTTATTATATATCAACGTCTGTTAAAAATAAAGGGATATTTCAAAACTTGATTATGAAAAGGGATATCTCAGAAAACAGTTTTAAAAAGTGATATCTGAAAATATGATTGTAAAAATGGAAATAACTTCTTCTTATACAAGGAGGTAATTTTCAGAAAAAGCGATAACTCGGCGTCTCTTTATCAAGGGATATTGCAAATAATTATCAAAAAATGAGAAATTTGGAAATAATAAAACGTGATTTATGTTAATATAATTATTCTATGATCTATGTAATTAAGCATTTCTTGTAGGGATTTGGATTTTGCGCCAGAATAATATAAATGCATTTATGTTTGTGCATGAGTTTGAAGAAAATTCCATTTATTATTTCTTAAATCCGATTTAAAATTGAAAATTTTCCAAGGAGGACCTTCTTAATTACGTCAAAAAAGTTAAAGTTTTAGATCTCGCAAAATCCACTCTAAATGTCTCTAAATGTCACTTTTTCATATCCTCAATGTGACTTATGCCCTATTTTACAATTAATTAATTACAATTATTTACAATTACAATTAAATATCCCTTTTTGCAACCATATATTGAGATATACACTTTTTACAGCACGTTGATATGTAATTAAATATTTCATTTCATTTTCAATTACCAGCTCCAACAGTAAAAACTTTATCAAAATCGGCAGCAATAGCCATTTGCTTGTAAAGCTGGGGAGATTGTGCTAAATATGCATTTCCTTTGAAATAAGATACCGTAAAAACATTCGCTCCTCCTTCACTGGCAGCAGAAATAATTTTTGGAGTATGAATTTCAAGAAAACCCTTCCGAAATACAAATTAATTATTAAAAATATATAGAAATGTTAAAAACAAAATTTTCATTTCTTAAGTTAAATTATAATGCAAAAAGTCATCAATATGAATATTACACTGGACAAAAAAAGAGTACCATCAGACAGAGTCGAAAAAATAGACATTGTTCAATGTATAGTATAGGTTTTGGTATATTAAACTGAAACAAAAACTTTTGCATTGAATCTTTCCTCTTTTTCTTTATAGAATTCATTTCCATCAACGCTGTTCATCTCTATTCGCTCTCTTTTCATAGAACTTTATTGAGATTCATGAAATTGAATAGCGTTTTTTAGAAACTTTGAGAACAAACTTAGGAAATCTGTTTATAACTTCAATATCGCAATAATAAATATTGTTTCTTTCCAGCGTAATTTACCGAAGTCATAATAAATTGAAAAATGTCTATTTTTCACAACTAACCAGGATGTTCTTTTTCTATTATCACTGAAAGAATTTAATCATTATTTTATAACCATTATTATAATTCATTAAACTAAATATTGACACAAGTGGATTGTTAAAATACCTTCTTTGTTAAAATATCACGAAATAGTTTGCAAACGCCAGCTTCAACGCGGAAAATTGCTTGATTTGCAGGTGTGCGTAAATCCAAAACTCGGTTGTCTAATCTTGTATCTTGATTAACTTTTATATTAAGACTACTCTCATCATCTTCAGGTCTTGAAGCATCTTCAATCTGAAGGGGTAATTTAGGTTTAGCAGCGCTGACAACAAATATTTGTTCAATATGAACTTCGACATCATTTTGAGTACAGGATTCGACTTTAGTTGGCACAACTTTAACGACAGCTTCAACATCAATTATTGATTCTTTCGTAATACTGAAAATAATGTTCCATGTTCAAAAATTAATTTTCTAATCTACTACTAAAAATGACATATTATTATCTTTAAAACAATCATTTGTAACATGTTTATTTGTTCATTATACTAACTTTGCAATAAATTTAACCATTTGTTTGCTGACTTTTTCATTAACAAAAGTCAAGCCTTGTACTGTATACGACTGCTGTCTTATAACGAAGAAACATTGCTTTCCTGCAATTAAGAAATAAAAAATTGTGTACATAGCTTTCTTTAAACAATATAATATTATATTATATAGTTTTCTAACATTATTTTAAATTTCCCCACGATAAAGCCAAAATGGAAGGATCGAAATTCAGAAATGACGTTTACCAACTTCAACTTTATAATCACTTTTTTAAGAATAGGTATATATAATTATGTTTCTGTACAGGGAGTAACTCGACAAGTAATTCTATACTTCCAAAACTCGACGGCAGAAATTTAAGAATGGATTCCTCACATAGAGAAAAGAAAAAAAGGTTAAGACAACATGGGTCCAAAAACGTATACTTACAGATTTACTCAAACTTTTGTACATTTACACCGTATGTTTGTAACGGCAGCTGAAACACTTTCATCATGTACTACAGGAAATATTCAAAGTGATGACTTTCAACTTTAATAACAGACTCGTTAAGTCTCTCGTGTATGCTGTTCCTAATGAAAAAAAACTTGTATTCAAACCTCTATTTAAGCTCTCATAAAGTTTTTTTCGTCATGTCACTTTAACATTTCCTCTGGCACAAGCTCAAAATGTTTCAGTTGCTGTTACTAATGTACGATGTAAATATACAAAAGTTTTAATAAATATGTAAATATACATTTACAGACTCATGTTATGTGTCGTAACCTTTTTTTTTCTCTCTATACGATTTCTCTCATTCCTAAATTTTTGTCGCTGAGTTTTGATACAACCTGCATAATTATTTTAATATTATATAATTAAAAAGAATATAAAACCTTTTGCTCTACTGGTATGTAAACGACCTCGTATCCATACAGTTTTTTCAGAAAGTTTTGGATTTAAGTCTTTGATGTCAACAAATTTCCTATCATTATACTTCTTCGCACTTTGAATCATTCCAGTGTTTCCATATTTTCCTGCGGATATATCATTTTCGTTTTCTGCTTCATTAGCTTCTTTCTAAAATAAATATTAATTCTTATAGCAAAGAACTTGCATTTTGTTAATTAAAAGTTATGAGTAACTTAAATTAAAAAAAATATGTAATTATTCTGAATCTGAAATATGACATTGTCAGCTCCTACCAGAATAATCAAAACTTTAAAGATTTTTAATAATATTTCTATTTTTCAACATAACAGAAATAAATTTTTGCGAGCTTGATGTTAAAATTAAATTTAATATTAGATTTGCAAACACAGAGCATTTTCTTAAATTACGTTTCAAAGACAATTTACAAAAGTCTTCTTGAGATGTAACACACTTCTACAATTTTTCAAAATTACATGAAATTTGGATTACAAAATCAAATTTTTAAATGCCTGTACAGAGTTTGAACCAAAAATAGAGATAAAAGCATATGATTATATAAATCGCATAATTATAAGATTTACAATGATTATTCAAAGTAAGTACCTTAATTTACTATTAAAACTTACAACTTTTTTTTGTCTCTCAGCTTTTTTAGCAGCTTTTTCAGCTTCTTTTTGTTGTTTCTTTAATGCTTTTTTTGATGCCTCCTCACTGAAAATATAAGTGTAAAGTAATTTGAATAAATTAATTTTTTTATCAATGGTTTTTTATTTTTATTTCAAAATATTTTATTATATTTATATACAAACAGCCTTTATTAAAAGGAAATTTGTTTATTTATATAAAAAAACCATTTTTCTTAATTTGAAGTTGAATACATTAAAACTTTAGTACTAGAATGAATAAATAATAAATTATTAATCACATAATGAATATTATTTTTAATTACCTCTCTGGAACAAACGATTCTTTTTTCTCAACAGTCATTTCTAAAATACAGTACAATAAAATTATATAAAACCATAATAAGATATTAAGCTTAAATATACAATATTATATAGCAGAATATTTAAATATTTTAATCTATAAAAAATTAATTGTATATATTAAATCTATATTATGTATTTTTATAGTGTAATAATTTAATTATATTATATAATATAGTTTATATATAAATCTAAAATAATATGTGATTTTAATTTTATAAATGACATTATGTTTTATTGTTTCAAAATCAAAACTTGTTCAGGTGATATTCCTGTTTGACAGAAATTTAATGGTTATTATGTATAATTAAAAATTTTTATATATATATATATATATAAATTCATATAGTAAGTATCTATTCTGATGCTTTTGTGCGAGATTGTATTTGTGATTGTATGAGATTATGCATGAGGTCTTAGAACTCAAGTTATTTTTTTAAAAAATTAATAAAAATAATGTCAAAAATAATATTTTGGCGTTAGACATTTATGGTGAAACTCGCGGTGTTATTTCTGTAAAAAAAATTAACAAAACTAAAAGGCAACAATAGTATTTCTTGTTAAATCTTATGTACAATTCGTGCAATTATCATTCAATCTTCAATCTCATGCAATCGCAGTCTGAATAGACACTTTCATTTATAGGTATATAATTAAAATGTTTAAAATTATAATACTTTATATTAATGAACTAAAGCTTATGTAACTTATTTTAAATATATCAATAAAAAAGTATTCAGTATTAATTCAAATTACAAAAGATAAACAATATCGAATAGTAAAATAAAAATAATCTAAACTAAAAAATGTGTATGAAGTTCCAAACGTTTTTTTCCCAATGAATTATCTCAATTAGTTTAAATTAATCACATGAAATATAATGTAATATATCTAAGGAATATACTCTAGTATTATCAAAAATATAAAATTTAAATATATATTATTATTAAATATATCGAATTAAATAAAATGTAACAATTAAACAAATTCGTTGAGAAAAAAATGTTTGGAACTTCAGATACATACTAAAAATTCTTTTTATTTAATTAAAAACAATTTATTCAGTTATATAATTTTAAAATTTAAATATTAAATAAAATTTGTAAAATTCGTTATATAGAAATCTGACAAATTTTCATAACCTTACTTTTAACTTAATATTTTTTTTGTTATATTTGTGACTTAGGCTTATAGGACGCATAGAATGTAAATAATTGATTGAATGGATTCCATATACCAGTGCCAAATTAAAATAAAATCGTTTTAATCAGTTTCAATACTTGAAAAAAGTGCAATAAATGCAGTAAAGATTAGTATATCACTATTACTACGTCACACTGCGTGATTGCCAGTGATCAGTGGTGTCAGAATTGACATAGCGGTCTGCAAGAAATTCATGAATGTTGCAACATCGCAAAATGTTATAGCGCCTCTATAGGCTGCTTAGGGAAACACGTATATACGGCGATAGAATAGCGATAAGGACGGGACCGGAACAGACACGGCATTAATGCCCACGGTGCAAAACAGACATTGTATGCATTGTATGGTTACGTTCACCCTATCACAGTTGTATTTAATTTTTTTTTCTTAGATTGGCTATTCACACTCCGAGGTGCTCATTCCCAATTCTGTGTCCGTTTTGTACTGTGTTCGTTTCGTCTGTATTTGTTCTTTCTGCGACTTTTGGTGGTTTTATTCAATTTTCACATTTACAACATTGCTATCAACTGTCGTAGGAACATTTTTTCGTGTCTGTTTTGCACCGTGGGCATTAATTCCGTGTCTGTTCCGGTCCCGTCCTTCATAAATATATACTATATAAAAATAATTAATAAATTTAACCATATTTTTTTTTATATTTTGTTCAATTTTGATTCTTTGTAACTTAAAATTTGTAATTTAGAATATCATAGGTTTTATCATCGTGGAAAATGATTATATATAAATATTTAATCAGTATGTGCAAAGATTATAAAAAAAGATTTTATTACTTTTAATACAAAATACATGGAGGGAATGCATTTCACAATAAAAATCTAGTAATGAATTTGTCAATAGAATAATGGTAAAATAATAAAGATCTTATAACATCTATAATTATGTGTATACACATATATGTTATATATTACACGAACTTGTGTAGAAATTTTAAAATCTAAAATAATAATCATCGATTTATATTTAATAAGAAACAATATTTAAAACAATTTAAGACTAGCAAAAAGATTTAATTATTTCTTTTAAACGTTCACTGAATATATTGTTTTTTTTCTTGTACAACAAGTTATTTTTTGCGATTTATAAGTCGGACTAAATGGTAAATAAGTTGCGCATTTCCATCTGAAAATAAGAAAGATTATTTAAATACTAAATTGCGTAATTAATTATGAAATATAAAATTTATATTTCGAAAAATTTAAAATGTAAATATCTATAATTTACCTTTTAATTAAATTCATCCCAATAGGAAAATCATATGTATTAGATTCATGTTCACCTGAACTCTCACCTTCCAAATTTAATGACATTTCATTAGCCCATGCATCTAAACCACGTTCTTTTGACGTTCCTATATTGTTTTAATTAATAGAATTAACATGATTAAATTCAACTTATCTCTTAAATTATCTACTAATTTTCTTTTAGCAAAAATTACGTAAAATATTGTAATAACATTCTTAGAACATTTTTAAATTATAAAATGTATTCAGAATATTTTGTTTGCAACAGAAATGAACTCTAATAGAGTCAAACACATTTCTAAAGAGGTCTAGCAAATGTCCTCCTCAAAGATTTTCTATATCTCTATCTATTTTATGATAAAATTGAGACTAGTAAGCATTTTTATACAATTTCAAAATGTTCAAACAATTTCAAACAAAATCATGCAGAAATTATAATCCCTTTCATATGTTTGTTAAATTATTTTACATTTGAAAATATTTAAAAAAAATTAACATAATATATATATTACTATACCTGGTATGATATTATCTAACAAACATCCAATTGCACCTCCAATTAATATAGTTGTACTCAATAATACAGTTACAACACTGTCAAGGACTTCATTTCCAGTTTGTATAATTCCCTCATTCATAAACATCCATTTTGACAAAACCTAACATATTATAAAATATATTTTAAAATAATATTCGTATTTTTAAATAGTTTTTATTTTGAGACAAAATTCTTAATTATTATAAGTAATAATATGTTGTACCAATGGGAAAAAAATGGAAAATCCAAGAATATACAAATTACGAGACGAATTCAAATCTACATATTGTAGTGCAGAAAGGCCTAAAAATAAATTGCATTATAAATTCACATAGATATTATAACAATTTAATTACTGAAATATTTCTTACCAAATGCTGCAATCATTCCAAACATAACACAAAAAATACCTCCAACTATAGGATCTGGAATAATGATAAAAATAGCTCCAAATTTGCTTATTAAACCTTGTAAAATCATAAGTAAACATGCCCATTGAATAACCCTTCGACTTCCAATTTTAGTAACTCCTATTATTAAAATAAAACATATTCAAAAAGCAACATTTTATTAATATATACATTATTAAAATTCGTTTCTTCTTGCAATATAATTAATTATATAAAATATTTATTTTCTTATATAATCTTATAACTTGTCTATAATTTTATTGAGTTATATATATTGTGGATCTTAATATTTACCTATTGTACCAACATTTTCTCCAAAAGTATTAGTACCGTTTCCACTTCCCCATAAGCCAGCCAGTAAAGTACCTAATCCTTCTATTCCAATACCTCTATTGATTGCATGTACAGGTGGTGGAGGTGCAGCTGTAAACATTAACATTTTTAATAAGTAATATAACTTTAAATTGCTTCTAATTGTCTAAGTATTATTTAATAATGTCACATATAACTTGTTTTTGATTAAGTAATGTATATACACGAAAAAATGACAAGAGTATTTAATACCTCAAAAATATTATATTTATACAATCAATATTCTGCAATGTAATTATATATATAATAATACAATTCAAAATTACCGCACATTCTCGCAGTTGTTGGATAATAACTAATGGATTCAACGGTACATGCAAGAACACCTGCTAACATGCCCAATACACCAGATAAAGTAACAGTTGGGACACCCCACTGCCCAGGATATGGTACCCGAAACCATGGGGAATCGTATAAAATAGCTATTTTACTATCTGTTCTTGCAGGGTGACCATATGGTAATGCATTTGTCACTGTTAAAATCACACATATTATCCACATACCTGATATAGTTAGAAGAACCTAAAATATACAGATATAAATTTATTTAATTTATAATTATATATTATTTAATTTATTTATTATATATATAGTAATTTTGTAAAGTAAAACTAATGAAGTGTTTAATACTTGCAGGAAATAATCTGAACAAAGAAAACCAAACTATTTGCAGTCCTTGTCCTTTTTTATATACAATTACTGGACACTGTACATTTACAAGTACTTGTGAATATAATGTTAACATCAGAATTGTTCTGCAAAGAAATCAGTTTATGACATCATAAAAATAATATATTTAGACATGTTTTTAAACATTTTCCCATATATCAAAGAAAAAAATGTCTGTAATTATTATCATATGTCAGTATTGTTGCACAAAAGATATTTAAACTTTCACTAATCATTCAATAAATATAGTATAAAATAATTACCCTGCAGCAATGCCCCAATGCTTTGAAGCAGTTTCAGAAGCATTTTCAAATAGAGATATTCCAACTAATGATACAGTGGGAACAATGGTCAAAGGGGTTATTATTTTCAATAAAACTCCAATTATTCCTATAAAATAAAATTTTAAATGTATATATAATTTGAATTTTATTACAAAATAAATATTTGTAATATTACAATATTACAAATAATATTGATAAACTTATCAATTTTCATTAATAAGTTATTAATAAAAGTTCATTAATAGTACAATAAATATATAACAGGAATAATAATGTAATAAAAGTTAAGTGCTTTAGTAACTTATTATTTTTTACCAATTTTCGGCTCAATCGGAGAATGTATAAGAAATATTTTGGTATTATTTTAGCATGCAAAGACTTTTATAGTAAAATATACAAACTTTTTAATATTTAACCTGCAGAAATACAGTTAAAATAAATACCTCCAAACCCTACAATAACTTGAAATAAAGCCGATACAGCAATCGCACCCGACAGTTCTCGCATTCTACTCTGCCATAACTCTGTCCTATTTTCATGAGACATTGCATCCATTATATCAACACTTGGACATTTCCACTGAGGCAAATTTAATATTGCTAAAGTTGGAACCAGAAACGATATTGTGCCACCTTGTACTAATGGAAGTCTAATTAATAAATTTAGAAAGATAAAAATTAAATGTATATATACCATTTGGATATACACATTTATTTATATATACATACAATATTTTCATTTAATTTTACAAAATATACTTTATTAAATAAAAATTATAGAAAACTTATAGAAAAATATGCCATCACCTGCAACCAAAAGTTGTCTGAACGTATGTAAT
>JABFPK010001133.1:0-11033 GCA_022817445.1 Habroteleia sp. ZL-2020
TATTTTAAGTTTGTCTTTTATTTACAATTAATTTGTATTGCATTTAATACTCAGACTAAATTATTTTTATAATGTTTTAATTAACTTTTCAGAATACTTTTAATATAACTTTTAACATTTTATTTTTTATTTTGATAGCAATATACTTTATAATCATTTATTTATTCTAATAATTATTTTGAAATAAATCTAAAAAAAAATAAGAAACTCTTACTTTTCCATCTCTCGAACTCACGTCGCGCACACGTATTATTTATTATTTCAAGAATATCCTAAAGATATCGTGATATTCCTCCATATTGTTCACTCAGCCAATATTAAAAAATATTAAGCAATGGTTCAAACAATTACCCCAATAGGAGCATTCTTTCACATCAATTAATGATCGTCGATGTGAATTTATTAAAATGTTTAGTGTCAGTATATTTATTCAGAATTGGGAACAGGCTTTTTAAACTCTTAAAATATAACTTATTTTACATATTACATATTAAGTTTCTCATTTTATAATAACTGTTTTTTATCAAAATAAACATAATATATTAGAATATCATTACGAAACAAAATAACACTAAAATTTTGTTTTTTACCTTTATCTTATTTTGACATAGTTTCATTTTAATTAAAAAACTTAATTAAATAACTTTTTCACTAAATATTTGACTTTCCGTAATTTTCCATGCAACCACACATTACTTCTACATATATTAAATGTACACTGTACAGGTAGGTATAATAGACCTATATACAGAAAATACATAAAAAATTTGTAGGTATTCCATAAACAATTTACTTGCACTGTAAGAATGTGTCTTTGAGAAGTGTTGTAAAATAAAATATCAAATATATAAAAAGCACATTTTTTATCACATTATAAAAGACTTTTAAAACACTCAGTTTATACAGTATATGATTTTTGTTCAAAAATAATATAGCTATCATCATTTCTTGATGAATATTTTTATAGTTGTACTATTAATTGATTTCAATTTATTATTTATCATGAATCATTCATTTGAATATCAATTATAAATGTTTATTTATAATAATCTTTATCATAACGGAGTGAATCATTCTAAAGCATTTCCTCCGATGTGCTTATTGGCACGTAACATTATAAAGGGAGTTTTAAATTACAAATAAAGTTAAAGTTTACGTACAAATTTTACCGACATAGTTTTGTGTTTTTAGCATCATTTAAAAGAGCAAAACAAATGTTAAAAGAGTAAAACAAATCGTATAAAAACTCATAAAAAATAGTATCAAGAATTGTCTTGTAAACATTTGTGCAAAATCTTTTATAAATATTTGATTATTATATTACATGAAATAACTGTTATTATCGTTTATTTTATAGTGTCCATAATGGTTTCACATAACTTGTTATATGCATTTAAATATCCCTTGATAACGCAGTATAATGCATCCCGCGTGGAGAAAATAGTCTGGTAAAAGTCTAGTGAAGTCTGGAGTGTGAAACTCGATTATGAGAAGTTTGGCGCTAAGTCAGGTCAAGTCTGGCTCATGATCGAGTTCCAGACTCCAGACATCGCCAAACTTTTACCAGACTGCTTTTTCCACGCAGGGTTACACATACACAATAACACACTAATCTATTATCAAAATGCATCAATTAAATGTTTCTATTTGTAACCTATTCTATGATGATTCATTTTTACATTATTTTTCAAAAACTGCAAATGTAACATTTATTAGTTCATTTTATTAAATAATTTATTAGCATGATCCTTTTTGTATTACTTTAACTGTAGCTATTAACTTCGTTAAAAAATTTACGTTTCACTTAAATTAAATTCAAAATTTCAATTGATTCAAGATAATTATATAAAATTAAAAATTGTTAAAAAAAGAAATAAAAAAATATATTATCTTAGAATAACCCAAATTTGAATTTTTCAGCACTTGTTAAGGACGATAAGTTTCACATATCCCCTAAATTGAATAAAAATGTCTACATGGTGCGCAACCACTATCAATTGAAATTCTATCACTTTCATCGTCATTAATTGTTACTTAACCAATAAAAAAGTATAACGTCGTTGACGAAAAACATTTCGCTCGCAGCAAAAATCGGGAATATTCCAATCCGAGCCGGTGTGGCAAAATCAGCCCCTTCCTAAATGCATGCAAAGAACGTGAACCAATGGCGTCGTCCTCGAAGTAACCAAGTGGTGGACACGTCGCGATCGACGACAAAACTGGAATACCAGAATCGAAAAACGCCCCTTCTATGCCGCGACGAACAGAAACTCATTATTATTGTTCTCCCGCTCGTCCTCCTCGGTAACTCTATCTATGCCTTCGCGCCCTTCCATCTCTCATTTAGTCCCCCTCCGGTGCCCTGTTCCTGCGAACGTCCCCCTCCCTGTTTCGACGGTTTCTTGAAATTCATCTAGACTTGGATATCTCAACGCGGTGTCCTGCGATGGGGATTCATATTTATAGGGTTGAACAACGCAAATGTGCTGACTACATTACGTTACTATATAAGATGTCCGTACACCATCCCATTGCGACAATCCAAGCTCGATCGGCTTACGGTCAATACCTATCAAACGCGTGACGCGCTTCTTCTTTTCACTTGCTCGAACTCGACGGTTCAAATCAATTACGACTTCGACATTGAAACAGTGTTTGTTCAAAACCTTGCGTTCATTCAAATATCCAGTTTTTGCAAGTTTTCGAAACGTTCGTCATGCTCGGGACCACAAGTTGCATTCTGCTGGCGGTGTGCCTGCTGGTGCTGGTTCTCTTCCTCGTAGACCACTTCAAGAGCAAGGGCAAAAACGTTATCCCGTACGACAACGAGGAGCTCGTTCTCCGGGACCCACCCGGCCCGACTCCTTGGCCCATTTTCGGTTCGCTTCATATTATGGGCAAATACGATGTACCCTATAAAGTCTTCGGCCAGTTGCGAGACCCTTACCACTGCAACGTGCTTAAGATGAAGCTGGGATCCGTCCCATGTATTATTGTCAATGGAATCGAAAACATTCGAGAGGTCCTCTACATCAAAGGTTCGCAATTCGATTCCAGACCAAACTTCGCAAGATTCCAAATACTCTTCGATGGAAACAGGGAGAATTGTAAGAACTCATTTTAATTTTTTATGTTGTTCAATATTTTCTATAAAGTGAGGAATTTCAGGCACTTTTGTTTGTGATCCACAATCTCAAACGTTTTTAATAGGTTCTTTAAATATAATTTGAATAGGAACTTGTGTTAAGTTTTACATAAATTGTAGCTTTCACGTATTACTACAATACATTATTTAAGTGTTTTTACTGGTAAGATTTCCTTTATCTAGAATCTACTCTTAACATATGACAATGCATATATTTTTTTCAAAGTGAATTATTATGTCTGGGATGTCGTTCGTAGTTTAGCGTTATATACAATAATTTTTATGCGCGTATGAAATATTAAACTAAACAACTATTAAATTACAATAGTTAACCTATGCCAACTTGCGTAATTAGTATCACTTGTCAAGTTTTTGTGATTGAATTTAATACAAATTGTAATGACAATTTGTGTCCATATGTATAATACTACCATATTATTTCGAATTCAAATTTTTATTTCAAAAAATTATTTAGCTATTAGTTTTAATAATTAAAAGCTTGAGGAAATAATAGAAGTCATTCTCATTAAATTTACAAAACATTAAAATATAAATTATATTAAGCAAATTAAATTTTACTATAAAATCAAAATTCTCCTTGACGAACATAGTATATCTAAAAAACATTAATTACAAAATACTAACCTAATTAAAATCTCTAAATTATGCTCTTATCATAGAATCTCAGTAAAATACACCTTCTTCACCAATTTCTCAATATACAAACGAAAAAATTCTCCAAAAAATAATACTGCATTAATTATCATCGCATTATAACATATTATCATACTTGGAAAAATAACCATTTCCATTAAAACCAATTTTAACAGCTTCTGCTTGACCTTGCTGCTTTCGTTGCAACACACCGACAATTAATTCACTTCATTTCCGTCATGGTCTCTCTCATCGTTCCGAATTCTTTACCTGAATCTTGATTTCTACGAAAGTGAAAAGGCACCGTGACCAATTCATTTCACTTCAAGCAAGTTGTTTTGCTTCGCATAAAACAATGTTAGTAATTTGACAATGTTGTAACATTCAAGTCTTCCAATTTGCTGCGTTTGCATTATTGTATGACCGCGACCTTGCATTTCCGGCAAGGCGAATCGTGTGGCAAAAAAGAACGAAATTCGTGCACACGTTTGATTCACATGACACCGACACGTGTGTTTTAAAATACAATCTCGAATAAAAATCGTGGATAATGCAAAAAATTAATTTGTATTTCTTTTTTAGCGCTCGCATTCTGCAACTGGTCGGATATCCAAAAGGCAAGACGAGACATGCTGAGACCCCACACTTTTCCGCACTCGTACACCCCGAAGTTCGGTAAACTCAGTAGTATCATCGCTACTGAAATGTGTACTCTCGTAGATCAAATCTCATATGCAAATGGAGAAAAGCTAAAGATAAAAAGTGCTCTACTGCAAACGTGTGGAAACATCTTCACAAATTACTTCTGCTCAAAACGTTTTGATACTAGTCACCAAGCATTTGCCGAAATGGTCAATAATTTTGACAAAGTATTTTACGAAGTTAACATGGGTTATTTGGTGGATTTTATTCCCACGATGATGCCCTTTTATACACTTAAAATGAAAAATATGAGGAAATGGAGCAGCGACATCAGGAAGTTCGTTAACGAACATATTATCGAAAACAGGTTTGAGGAATGGAATAGTCTGATACCGGAAGAAGATTATGTAGACTCTTTGATTAGTTACGTTAAATCCCAAACCAAACCAGAAATGTCTCTGGACACGAGCTTATTTGCATTGGAGGATATTATAGGTGGTCATTCCGCTATTGGAAACTTTATGATGAAAGTCTTTGGATACTTAGTCCATAGACCCCACATCCAAAAAATTGCTCAAATGGAAATAGATCTAGTTCAAACGTCTAGTAACATTGTAAGACTCGAAGATAAAAAATCCATGCCTTATGTAGAAGCTATTATTTGGGAGTGCATCAGATTAATTTGCAGTCCAATAGTTCCCCATGTTGCAAACCAGGACACATCAATTGCAGGTATCATTCAAATCATAATTCTAAATCTAAATTAGAATCATTTATAAAAACAATCCACTCTAAACAATTTGTTTTGTATTTCAGGATATAAAGTGGAAAAAGATAATCTCATTTTCCTTAATAATTATGACCTACATATGTCTGAGAAGCTATGGAGCAAACCCAACGAATTCATACCAGAACGATTCATTCAAAACGGTCATCTAGTCAAACCAGATTATTTTCTTCCTTTCGGGGGAGGTCAGAGATCGTGTATGGGTTATAAACTGGTTCAATATATCAGTTTTATGGTCCTAGCTAGTATTCTCAAAAATTTCACTATACTTCCAGCAGAAGACGAAAAATATAATATCCCTATTGGGTATTTAGCAATTCCCGTAGACACGTTTAGTCTTCGATTTGAAAAACGATAGGAGTTCCGAAGTATAACGGAAAAATTTTTTTCCGTTTGATCTCTAAGATGGAGATGATTGACATTACTAGATTGTTAAGATCATATCCCTCTGTCGTTCTTCGAAAAGAAGGATCTATGGAATCATACAATTCTGTGATCAATGTCCTGTGAATAAGCGCGAAAATGTTCAAAGACTTTACTTTCCCAAAGCGTTTCCAAACATAAATTGGAGAAAATGGTTTTCTTTGAGACTTTTGTTAATATTTAAGATAAGATTTATAGACGACTGAATTATGTATGTATTTTAGTTTATAAATTAGTTCGAAAGAGACGCTTAACATTCAAGAATAAATTACCATGTTTAATATTTTGATGATGATACACTGAGAAAATTATTTATACTTTTTATTTCATCTCTCAAATTAAACTCAGTATGATATTATAAGCTGTAAAGATTATTATTTTGTAGGAAATAATAAATTCGTATTCTTAAAATTATAATAATTATTTTCATTTTACTTCAATTTAATTCTCTTAAAATTCGCTATGCAATCATATTTTGTTTTAATTTTTAAATTTTACAAGAAATTTGCAGAATATATAATAAGTACCATGTTTTCATTTTCATTTTTAAATCTTTTGTTTGATTGACAATACTTTTATTGCATCAAAAATGATGTAGTGATATCCAATGTAAATAATTAATTGTTTGTTCATAAGTACTTATGCCGTGATATTAGCATGTAATTTTTTCAGTGTGCTTCGAAAATAGACTGCGCTATTTAAATGATTTATTTATAATCTAAAAGTAGACATTACATATATTCTTATGTTTATTTTAAGAATTTAGATAAGAGATGTTAAATTATTAACAGCGTTAAAAGTATTACATTCATTGCATTTGTAACAAAATATATCATCCGCAAAATTAACAGACACCTTACTAAATACCTTAAAAGTAAGACATTGTAATTATTAAAATATAATTTTTTAAAATTATCGTAATATTTGTATTATAATCACAATAAAAAATATTGATATTATTTTAAGGATATTTTATATATTTTGATTTATACAATGAAATCAACAACAAATAATTAGATGTAAATTAATTTTACTATATATGTATAAAAGTTTACATAAACAAATAATTTAAACATTGTTTAATTTTATTTCATATATAAGTCATTCTTTATGAACAATATAAGAAATCTATATCCCAAATCCAATCTTATATATTGTTTTAATTTTTTACAAAGTATCGATTTTGCTACATTTTTTATTTTAATTGCATTCATTGTTGAACGACAATATGTAATTGTATAAATTCGATAAAGATTTCTTACTTAATTTTTATGTGTGGTCCTTAAATTTAGCCTATGAGGAAAAATAATAAAGCATTTATCTTAATTATACAATTGTTTATTTTGTTAATATTTTTAAATTTATTTGTTCATGAAACTAACATGTAACATTCATAAAATCATCAAGTATAAAAATTGTATTTACATGAAAAGTATATTTAATCATAATAACATAACAAATAAATGCGAACAGATAAATGATAATAAACAAATATATTCTCGCGAATTCACATATACGCGTGTACAATTTTACTTAAATATTATATAAAATATAGAAACAAAATACGATTGTTGAATAGAAAAATTTATATTAGTTTTACTGTCATTTTTTGTTTATTTATTATATAAAAAAGAAAAATAACATATTTTCATGAAATTAATTAAGTGTATTATAATCATCTGAAATAATACTGAATTGTTTACAGCATTATTTAAAAACTATTGTATAAGTTTATAGCACGCAATTCAGAAAGATTCACCGTTTTAATTGAATCCTGCATTTTAATAATTTAACAGAAATCAATTTATATATTATTATATTTTTTGAATTTTAAAATTTATAAACTCTATAAAATGTTTGGAAATTGTTGTTAGTTTTTTACATATTAGGAGTATAAGAAATAATTTAAATAAATTCTAATTCAAAATAATGAAAGGATCTATTTTAATACCTATACCAATATATAGACATAATACATTCATTTTTATAAGCATTAAAAGTAATAAGTAAATTTATTTTGAAAATCTCTATAATTATAGTTTGTATGATATAAAATAGGCCTTTATCATTGTAAACTTTTGAAATGCATAACATTAACATAAATCTAGATATTTATAATAAAAATGAAAACAAATTTCTAATAAATTATTTAAATAAATTATACATATTATTTTTGATTTATACTAATTACTTCAAGATCAGAACCTTAAAATAAAAGTTCTGTATTTGACTATGTTATTTACAAGTTTCTTATGAGATAAATTTATTTATACATTGTATGAATTTCTATCTACTATGCACGCATTATTTTATATTAAGTCTAATTAAAAAATGTTTCCCTGAAAATATGGGAGACAGATACTTGGAAAAAACTTGTTTACAACACACAAGTGCTATAATTTTGTATTCATATTGTGCATTATCACATGTTAATTTACCGAGTTAATGTCATTTAAAGGAACTATTTTTTCTTTTTCTATTAACTCCACGTCAAAATTTTTTTTCTTTGCATACAAATCTTCAATCTCTCTCAAAGTTTTCCCTTTAGTTTCTGGAAGGAAAAGTAGTACAAAAATTGTACCTAATAAGGAAAGTACTGTATAAAAACAAAATACTCCATGTTTTCCTAGTCCTGATAATAAGTCGGGATAAGTTTTAATTGCTATGAAACTAAAAATATACGCGGCGCACGTTGTCAAACCGGATAAAATATCTTTAACCTTGACTGGATAAAGTTCTCCGACCATGGCAAAAGGCAACACCATAAATCCCATTGTACTCATAAATATATACATTACGATGCAAACAACCGGCGTTGCACCGTTGTCTTGAAGAACATATCCTCTGTCCTCTAAAAACAGATAAATAGATAACAATCCCATGAAAGTAGTCATACCGACCCCAGAAACTATTGCCGGTATCCTTCTGCCGTATTTTCCAGACAAAACTGCGACAATCAGACTACCGGTCAACCTAGTTAAACCAATGAAAATAGCCGCAAGATAAGCATCTATTTTGACCCCGGCCTCTTTAGTCAAATCAACGGCATAAAAAATCATGACAAAAAGTCCAGAAAATTGTTGGAAAAAGAAAAATCCTAACATGATAAAAAATGGAATTATAGATGTTCGTTTAAGAACGTGCTTCATTACGTTTTGTTTTTTCTTGGGGGGTGTGCCTATTAGCTCATCTAATAATTATGTAGATAAAGGAATTTCGGGGGGGATTCCACGGAACTTCTTAAGTACCGCAATAGCTTCGTCCATCCGACCACGTTCCCTTAACCAAATTGGAGATTCGATCATCATGGTTATAGTTATAATAAAAGATGATATTGAAATAAGGGCGCAAAGAAGTGCTACTAGTCGCCAATTATGCTAAAATAAAAAAATTATTAGAAACTATTCTATTTATACATTTTAAATATTATTTAATATTTTTGAGAACAAATTTCAAAATTAATTTATTGTAATCGTATTTTATATTATTATTAAATGTTTATAAACTTACCGGTATAAAATATCCGAAAATAAATACAATTAATACTCCTGTTGCAATTGAAATGCTTGTCCACGTAACCAAAATACTTCTCCATTTAGGGGATGATACTTCTGCACTATAAACTGTACAAGATACAGATGATAAGCCAATTGCAATACCAGATACAGCTCTACCAATAAGTATATGAGCATAACTGGTTGACATGTATAATATCATCCACGCTGTTATGGATACTGCAGAAATAAGTAGAAAACTCATTTTACGACCTCGCCTCATTATGAAACCACACATCATACAGCCCAAAGGTGTTACCATGACTGTTACACTAGCTGCAAACATTTGTGAAATATAATTTTATGAAATTATATCTTTTTAATTTGTACACATTGTTTAAGAATGTAATTATAAAAAGGTATATTTCAATTATTTATTATGAGAGAATAATTAATTGGATAATTATTCCCAATATGCCCAAAACGTTCCATTTTGTTGAATAATGGTAGGAAGGGTGACCTCTAGGAATCAGATAAAAATTCTTGGGACTTATTCAAGAATTTTTATCTAGTTCGTAGAGATCACCCTTTCTACCATATTTCAATTATTTTTTTTCAGCATGAAAAGTTTAAAAAGATAGATTTGTTATATTAATGTTTTATTTTAATAAATATATATATATATATATATTTTTTAACTAATTATTCTCTCATATAATGAATATATATTTATTATTTTATAGAACCTTCAAACGTCATCTCTTTAAATTCAGTAATTATTAATAAGATAATTGTTTAACTAAGTAACATATTATTGAATTATTAAAAATAGAGAATTAAAATTTAAATTTTAATCAAACTTAATTATTCATTAGATGATTATTTAAATATCATATGATGAATAACTGATTATTTAAAATAAACACTTGTCACATTTAATGTTGCCACATTATACGTTTACAACATAATCTTAACTTAAAATTGTTACTTGGTATTATAAGATACAAGGTTTGCAAATATATTTTAACAACAAAGAACTGCTCAAGACAAAGTTACAACAATCTAAGCCATTAAAATGTTTTTTTTTACTTATGTAAAAATGTGACTTTAATTAATTATATTTGAAAAATATTAATTAATTGCAAATTTAGTATATATTTTAAATAATAATATTATTAAGCAATTGTATAAATTGCTATTAATTATCGTAAGACGAGAAACTAACATTTATATTGTTCACCATTTCTAACAGACGTATATGAAATATCAATGTGACTCAATTTTTAACGTCATTTTATTAGAAAATAAATATTCAAATTATCCGAAATTATATACAATTAATACTCCTAATAACATAAATATTCATTAGAATCGTCCATATATTACAATTCAATATTAGTATGTATATAATATCTAGTTAAAATGTTCATAATTAAAAATAATCAATTTGTATATAAACCTATCCATTAAGCTTCATTTTAATTCACTTTTAAATCACTCTCCGGACTAACTAAATGAGGTAGAGCAATAGCACTATAACCAAAACCACACGCTGGACCAATAATTGAAAAATTGGCACACAAGCACATTAGTATCTGGAAAAATAATAATAATTATAAATTTGTTGACATTAATTATATTTAATATAATTCTAATTTAATTTATATAAAAACTAAAAAATATAATAATTTAAAACGACATAAATAATAAATATTATATTTTATCAATAATGATAACATTTATTAATACATATATATCTAGAATTATAAATAAAATATAAATATAAATAAAACAAATATTTATTCTTTACATAAAATTTCCAATAATTTGTTAAATATAACAATATAACATAGAGTAATCATTCATAAATTACATTGTATATATTGAC
>JABFPK010001134.1:0-12498 GCA_022817445.1 Habroteleia sp. ZL-2020
GCAGTAAATCAGCAAACGTTGCGCTTCGAATTTTTTTGTTATCTGAATTTCTTTGCATTATTTAGCGTGATTCCGTGGAAGAGATGTTTCCCAGTAAATCCATAGAAAAGACTTTCCACCCTGCCGAGGAGTGGGGCAAAAACATCTTTTCCTACGTATATTTCAATGTGTAGAACACGATTCCGTCAACACTTGGCGCTCGATAACCATTCCGAAGAGACAAATGTACTTTTACACTTGAAATACAAAAGTTTTGTTGCCATAACTTATCTGATAATATAATTAAACACGCTGAACAATACTGCAATGTCACGAACTAAAAGCAAACTTTAATTATCCATGTAAATTGTGCGATTACAATTGAAATTGAGATTTTAAACGATAATCACTGCCTTATTGCGAATGTAAAACTATTATAAACGCCGTTTGCATTGCGTTGCGCAATTTGTTTATGAATTCATAATTGAATTGAGTGTTTGTGTTTGCGCGTGCATCATGAATTCTCTAATTTGCCATAAAAACGAATAAATACGTCGCGTTACAATTTAAACGTCTGCATTCGAATTTGAATTGGATTGCTTGAAGCAAGACATAAATGACGAATTTTTGCCACAATATTTCTCTTTCTAAATGAATTCGATGCTCCTAAACAATTACGATGCACGGTCTCAATAAAACGAACGAGGTGACGAAACGGGATTAGTTTTGTTATAAAAAATGAACAGATAAAATCGAAGTGTGTGCGAATGGGGTGGGGCGCCCGGCCCAGCGACTACGGCACTGCCGACAAACCTCCGGCAGTTTGATGGGTTGCTAGGAAACACCCCTCGGTCGTAACCTCGTGCTCGTAAGTTGGATAAAGATGGAGCTAGCTCACGCTCTGGCGTGCTGGTGCTTTTCTCTCATTTTCTTCGATCTTACGCTGCTATGAAGTGAGGACAAAGTGCAAAGGGACGACAGAAACAACGGAGGGTGAATTTAGATGGCGCAGGGCTGCCGGTCAATTCGAGACGAATATATTCGGAAGAGTCTTTTTATGGCACTGACGATCATTCTGAGAATAACAAAGCCGTTTGAACGCTCCTTCCTGCGCATCATAATTGACGATTTTGTCGTTCGCGCGACATTCTCGGAATATAATGTAACAGTCGGGCGCGGACACTCCGCTGACACTTCATGTTCGAGCGTCAACCGAGCGGAATGACTTTTTAAACAGTTTCGGGCCCACAAGCGGGATTATGAAATTTTCAGAGTTTATGTTTTATGGCCTCTTACAATGCTTTACCTCGGCCAGAGGATTTCGGTTTTTTCAATTTTTCAAGCATTCTGTGGTAGGTGCACCGCAACTTCATTATCTCGCTAACCTTATTCCATTTTGTAATCAGATTTCATCTTTGATATGTTTTGATTATTTTTACGGCGTAACATTAGGCAATAACCATAAGCTTCGATATAGCCATATGTATATTCTTGTTGGTAAAAAAGCAAAAAAAAAACTAAATCCAAACTTTTCACTTTGAACAAATGAAAATATCTTTTAGAAAACATATTTTACTTTAATTATATTCCTGTCTCCAATGCCAATTTTATACAATATAACATATTATTAAATATTATATAAGAATTATATAATTTTAATTCGAATTTTTCATTCGCTAAAGACAAAGTACGGCTCTATAATGTTACACCACGTTTATTCGCTGGATAAAAATGAAATAAACTTTTGTTCAGCTATGGTTATTAAAACGTATAATAATGTTGTACGAGTGTAAAATATTTTTATTTAACTTAATTGTAAGAATTACAATATTATAATCCAGTCTCTTGTTCCCACGCCATTTGGGACATTAAGAATTGTGTCTTGAAAATTATCTAATAAAACGTGTTATAATCTAGATTGAATTTATCACATAATTTCTTTATGTGGTTGTAAAATATAAAATACGATTCATAAAAAATTGATAAATATTACAAAATTGTGCAATGTATTATAACTCTTCTTTAAAATTTTATTGCATATCTATAAAAAATTAGTTCTCAAATTGCATTCGACTACTTATTAACTAATTATACTATATTATTAAACAAAAATGCAAATAATACATAACATTTCGAAACTAAACATTTATTTTTATTTCAAGAAAATAATAAAAAATGATATTTATATACTTATATGCATGCCAATGTATATAAATCTTCGGCACAATAAAACAAAATACATTTATGAAGTTTAATATATCTATGTATATAACACACTTCATATTACTTTTCTTTTATCAACAGCGTTTAGGGTAAGAGATAATAGAAATTTGGGTCGGGTACGGTTTGAGTTGTTTGTTTAATAGAAGGGAAGATATTTATGCGATCGTTTGGAGGAAGGAAGATCGATTTGTAGGTTGTTGTAGCCGGGTCTTGAAATTGATGCTCAGCGAATTTGGTTTCTCAGATAAATTTTGATTGATGTAAGATTTTATTGGAATTGACGATTATTACATCATATATCGGGATAAAATAGTTGCGCATTTTTCGAGGGAACTAAAGAAAATTAATATCTTACCGAATTAATTGTGGAATTTTTTAGGACTTTGATAAAAGTTGGAGATACGAAACTACTAAAGATGTCTTTGTTTGGGGTGTAACATAACTTATGACGTTTGTCTCAAAGTATTGAACAAATTTAATTGATTATTATCTTTACTGAAGATGAATATCTTATTCCATTTCTATACAAACAATTAATTCCGTCGAAAATTAATATAACTCCGCATATTGAATCGCTTTGGTCAAATTTAGAAATAAATATTGATCTTCTCGCAATCTTATTTCTATTCAATAAAGATTATTTATAAAGCATTGGTATAAAAAATTGATGCGTCTTCGTTTAAAGTCAAAGACCAATGGATTTATTTAAATAAGAATATTAAGAAAATTCCTATTATAAATTTCATATCAATATGAAAATGTGCGCTATAAAAAGTCTTTGTAGTAACAGGCTCGTGTAGAAAAAGAAATCTAAAAAAGGTACGACGAAAATGTTTTATCGTACAGAAAGAAGAATAATAATCTAGACAAAGAAATAACGTAACAAAAAACAAATTACAATCTAATAAAATGGAAAACACCGTTCCTGATTACACATACTTGCCGGAATATGATTTTATAACACTTGATGTTCTTAATAAATATTATAATTAGTAAAAGTGTATTCAGTGTAAATGAAATTATAAATTAAACATTATTTATTTGTTAATTACAAGATATAAACATCAAAACGAATTTACATAACTTATTATCTTGCAGTAATTTCCCTAATTTAAAATTAAAATTATGAAAGAGTGAGACGATGATGGGCAGGAAAAAAAAAGACGCAAACAAGATTTAAATTAATTAACTAGAAGCGATATGGTAAACATTTTGAAGCGTGTAATATAAATATTACTGGATGCCAAACCACGGATGTTATGAGAAGAGATTATTTTACACACATTAAATATATCAGTTCATTATTCTGAAGTAATTTCAAGCCCGTGAAAAATTCGTGTACACACAGTCGAGGCCTTTCTTATTCTCTTCGTCAGCGTCACTTGAGTCAGACAAGGCGTCAAGCACTGCTTGACTTTCAAAATACGTATCCGCAGGGACTCAACGTAAGAAACACGGAATCAAGAGTCGAATGATTACATGCAAATCGGGCTTGTAGTTTGCAAATTAGAAAGAATTAAATTTCAGCACTTAAGATAATTCTAACGACGAACTAACTTTAAAACGATTGCCCGTTGCTATGTCTATAAAGCATTTTATAAGAAATATGTTTAATGAAATAAAAATTTTCTTACCATAATAAAATAAAATAATCAATATGTAATTCGTAATACGTTCAAACTATCAAACAAATGTGTTGTTTTAATTTTTTACGGCATTGTATGTGTGCTAGATTTACATTACCCACGTAGCAAGTAATAAATGGCCCAATAATGACAATCGATAGTCGGCTTGCGACGCAGCGTTGGCCAGACGTAGTCCGGCGGTCGGCTGCCGGTCAATATTTCAGATTTGCTAAAAACATATGTATGTCTGCATCAAGCGCGGAACATTATTTTGCCGACGGCCGGGCCAGTATTGGGCCAAAGTATATACCAATCATAATCCGCCAATAGTCCATGCTGGGTTTTTTTCAGTATTGATTTTGCTACGTAGCATAAGAAGACCATGGTCTAAAGCCCATTTTGAAAAATCGACCGTTCGCCAAATTTAACAATCGACCCAGTGCTGGACCAGCACTGATTACTAATCGTCGATTGCTAATACTAGAGGTTAGTCTAATATATTGCAATGGGCCAGTGTTGTCCCAGTGGTTAGGACAACGGTAGTTTATTTATTAGATGGAAAGTTTTGATTGGCTCAGTAATGGCTCACTACTGAAAACCAGTGAACGACCATTTGTAGTCGGCCAATGGTCCAATACTGGGACCGTCGCACCAATTTACTCTGGCCTAGTATCAATAATCGACTCATCTCAAAGCATCTCTTTTCTTAAATTTCAGTTCCTAATCTGGTTGCGGGAAATGAAGACTTTCTTCTCCCTTGCGGATCTCATATTTACTACGTTGAGAAAGGTCGGTAATGGCAGTGTCTACTTTATCGACCCTACCTGTTTTATCTCGAGAAGATCATTATCGATAAATTTATAGTGCCACTTTAATAGACACTTTATAGACAAAATGCAAAGGAAAAGTTGATTATTTCTAAATTACTATTTAATAATCACAATTACAATTAACAAGGATTCGACTTATATTAAAATCTACTAATTCCACTAGTCTTTATTTAGTCATTTTGGAAATATTGGGCCAGTAACGTGCCAATATCGGTTCAATGCCGGCACTATATCGGTTGAATGTCGACTGAGTATAAGAATTTTCACCTATGTGACAACTGTCGGGCCACAAACTCTGGGCCAGTGCCGTGTCAGTGCCGATTATAATTATCATTATTTCCGGGGTTGTGTCAGTAACCCAACGGGTTTCATCCGAACACACTGTCAACACCATGGTCACTGGTTGACACCACGGTCGCCCAGTCCCTAATAGCAATTTGCAGCTGGTCCAGCACTGGGACAACGCTGGCTACCACTGGGAAACCACAAATTGTGCACAAGTTGACCCAGTGTTGGAATAAAACCCAACCGGTTACTGACACAATTCCAAAAACAACGTTTGACAATCGGCACTTCTCCAGAACTGTCTCAGAGTTGTCACATTTGTGGTCCGACGGTTGTCACACAATAAATAAACTGCCGTTGACTTAACCACTGGGAAAACACTGGCCCATTCTATTGTAACTTACACTGACCCAGTATTAGCAATCGACAGTTAGTAACCACTGCTGGTCCAGCACTGGGCCGACTGTTAACATTGGCAAACGGTCGATTTCTCCAAATGAAGTGGCAGTCAGCGTTGTCTCGGCGCTGGACCATTTATAAATGTCCATTAGGCAGGCAAATCCTTTATTTGATCTATTGAATTCAATGAAGATTTGCTTTTTGCGCGTGAATTAAAATACCAATGCATTGGACTGGGTATAGATATCAGTGATTGCGAGTCGAGGTCGATGTGGATCAAATATTAAGCGCGGTAGATGTCTCGTAAAAAAAAGTAATTTAACTGCGCGTATGAGTTAGGGCAAGGCATCTTGAAAACGGATGTAAAAAGTTCATAAAAGCCGATCTTTCATTAATATTTATGAAAACATAAAAAACGCGCGGATCTTTCATCAAGTCACGAGAAAACGCTAAACAGTAAAATATTAATTTTTTCCTCATCTCGCAGTATAAAGCCATAAAAGTTGTTTATTCGACAACGCGAGCGCGTTGTTATACATTATAGTCCGCAAACGGATTCAAACGTGTTGCGAGGAGAATGATACGAGTGTAAAAGTCGGACAGATAATCTTTCCACTCGGTAAATTCAGGAATACTTACTTTTTATTTTCTGTCAACGCGAACAACGAGAAGCGGGAAAAAGATGAAGAGAGAGAGAGAGGGAGAGGGGGGAGGAGGAATTAACCAGTAGCGGTCTTTGAGTGACGATAAGCTCGTTATTGTAAGCGAACAGTGGAGCCATATGACACGAGCTTCACGAGGGCTCATCCGGCTCTCTAACATGACGGTTGTATTTCTAAGGGCGGGAGGCAGCTGAAGGGTGAGATCCGATGCGATGTATACGTTTCCCTTTTACAAGCTAGACCCATTCAGAATACAAAACACTAACGGGAAACCCGATTAACCATCGATTAGTCAAACTCGAGAAACCAGTTTACTTATTTAACATGCGATACGCTCGAAATGATTTATGTAATTACAAATCAATCCCGGTGTCGCGCCCCGAGCGCGATTATTCGGCGAGAAAACCAAACCATTCACGGTTTCGGTTACTATTTAATTACGTTTCCTTTTTTTTTTTTTTTCAAATAACACACCAATTATTCAATACAAATAAACTGCACGTGTTGCGGACGATATTTTCGCCAACTTGCTTTAGTTTGTTTTGTTAAAAAGGCCCTGTAAAATTGCGCTCCGCTGCACGGCACGCTTACCTCTTAAACATTAAAAATTTACTCTCGCTGAAAATCGTATTTTCGTCTTTTTGAATTTTTTATTCCCTTCATTCGCACAATTCATTCATTTGTGTTTTCACGTTATAATCCAATGCAGAAATGAACTTTATTAATTATTTCCTACTGAAATGTTGCTATTGTGCTTTGGACTCGAAACATAAAATTGCACAATGGCGCGGTAAAAAGAATACGTCAATTAAACGCCAACTTTCTATCGCGCGCAAAGAGAAACAAAGAAGCGGGGACAGACAACTTCGCGTGCATTAATTTCCGTAAAAAATAATTTTTCTTTTCAACTTCTTTCTCTGTTTGACTTTGTTTGGAAATAGGATTATGCATTTGTATTCGCAAACGAATTTACTTCGATTTATTTCGAGCAGCTTAATGTTTCGATGCAGATTCGATTATTTGATTGAAAAAAGAAAAAACTGGTTGGGAAAAGCGTTTCCACTCTGGATCGGTTGACAATAATATATTTGCGAGCCGATTTCGTGGAATTGAGGTGCGAAGTCAGATCGAAGAAAATCTGCTTGTCCGGGTATCTCCACTTAAAAAACGTGGAAAGCATAGCCAAAGGCATGACCGGACGTGACTAATGACTTGGAAACGTGGTCTCGGAATACGGCTCATTGTGTTTACGACGTATCTTTGTCCTTGAATCTAATGCACCAAGAGATCCCCTAAGGCCAATGGAGCTTGGAATTCTAATGCCACGCTGAATGTATCCGCAAAGAACACGTAACGCTAGATGTACTTTGCAGAAAACAGCAAAAGGATCATCAACTTGATATTTGCCATAAAAACTTTATTACATAACATTCTCCGCTTTTTATATATCCGCGCAATTTAATTCTTTTATCCTCGTAAAATTGTATACATATATTTGCGAAATGCCCATGGATAATATCATTCCACTTGTTTGAATTAAGAACGAAATTATTAATTACATTTGTCCAAATCATTGTCGACGAAACCGTATTTGTTGAACTGGGACAGACGCGCGTTACACATTTTACAATTTAATTTTTTACGACGTCGCAGCATTATGATGTATCGTCCCCGCTACAATTTTTTCCGACTCGATATCGCGAAGTTGAACAATTTAAAAACTATATAAAACGTTTTATTTCATTCCGCAAAATGATTTATTGAAACTCAAAAAGCATTACCATAAATTAAAACGGCATGAAATATTCAATAAGGAAAAGACAGTCATTTATTATTTTAACGAATATAATTATGTTTTGTTAATTTGTTAGTTAACGCCAGAGAATTGTTATTATATCGAACGTCAAATTATTATTCATTCTAAGCGGACGTATCATAATTTTGATCTCATCGCTGAATTCATATATAATCACCATAAATCAATGTAAATTCCAATATTTAATTTCGAAGCGACATTGGTTGGAATGTAAATTAATTGCAAAACTTGACACGGAATAATAATGCAAAAGAAACGATTTATTCTAAAATCTTTATTATTTGATATTTTGTTTAACATTAAGCAAATGTATTTGAATTTTGTTTTGCAGTAAACATATTTTCAGCGAGCTATCTTTGCTTTTCCATCTAATATCCTCCCGAATGCAGCATAAAATGACATAAAAAGTACATAAACGATCATTTCGTCGCACAAAATACTTTTCGAAATAAAATTCATCTCTTCGAACGAGGGGCATCGATCCGACCAGACCTCGCTTTTCCGACCCAACATAACCGATCGTGAAGAAGTGTTTCACTCGGCTCATCAACAATAGCATCATTTTTTCAGTTCATCGCTTTGCTCAATAACAGAGCGATGAAGTTGCATAGCTAATCTAGACGTCGGGATTAGTGATGTATGTTGGTGGCAAAGGTAAGACACCAGACGGGCGATGACGAAGGCAGAACGTGCCACTTATCCTCCGGGCAAAGTGGAATAAGGACGGAGCCCGAAGGACGGCGAGAGCGCGGCATCGAGAGCGCAGACAAAGACGGAACGCGAGTCGACTAGCGACTGAACTAGGGACAAAGAAAAGGACTTGTCAGGTAGCGGCAACCTACAGCATCTTCCATTACAAAAGAGGAAGAAAAGGAAAAAGACGAAAAGAAGAGACGGCGCGGAAAAAGAAGGAGAAAAACAAGGCTTTTTCGATGCCTCTCGAAGAAGGAAGGCGTCTCTTTTGCCTACATCGACGCGTCTCGTTTATACAAAGATACATACACAATGAAGCAAATCTTTGCCCGGTTGACGTTCCGCATTATTCTACGCAGAACGGGACGGAGGAGAGAAGTGTTCCGGGCGTAATTAGCTGTTTCGAGTTATGGTGCTAATGATGGTTTATGTGAATCGTAACCCGAACACGTGACGTCACCGTTTACTTTATCACACACACCACGAATGACGAATCAAACAAGATGAAGTTGCGAACTTGGCCAGTTTCAATTCGCTCTGCGCTCGTCTTCATGAAACAAGCCGCGTGGAAATGAACTGGCATAAGGTTGGATGTTAATCGCGAGCCAGATATATGCCGTACTACTGCCAGACTTATGCCAGTTCGATGCCATACTGTAAATTAGGGCGTGAGGTTGGCAATAATAGGCAAAATCCGAACAATATGGCGTACGACTGGCACTAGTATTCCATATGGTTGGCTCGCGATTATGATCCGGTTTTATGCCATATTCATGCCACGGTATACATATCCACGCCGGAATGTTCCACGAAATGGCTGTATTGGATGGGATCCCGCGTAGAAATTTTTCGTTTGGCAAAGGTATGGAAAAAATCTGGTTCAAATTTCAAATCTGGTACGAAAAGGTTTGGACCCTACTCCATTGGGCTAGTAAATTCTTTCTGCGTCATATTATTTAATGCAATTTAATGTTTTGCTTGCCTAATAACAAAAAATATTTGAAAAATATTTAATAAATATGTTTCCAACAAAGTTTCAAATTAATTATTGTTATTATTATTAATTAAGTAAAGTGATTAAACGTTAAATTGCACTAAATAATATGTCTCAGAAAGAATTTACTTGCCTGATCGAGCATGATCCAGAAAGTCATTTAAAACATCACAATAAACAGTATGCGTCTTCGGTGGCCCAGTGATTAGAGCGTCCGACTGAAAACTCGAGCGTTCCGAGTTCGAATCCCCTCAGCGACGACGCTTGAAATTTTTTTGTTAGTTTATGCCATACCACTGTTTCTACTTGGGATAGTTTGCATCGCGATCATGAGCCGAACTATTTCCAGACTAAAAATCCAGATTTTAATCAGATTATTTCCAGACATTTTTCAGTTTGGCCCGGACTCTCTGCCAGACTTTGAACCAGATCTTTTCCATACCTTTGCCAGACGAACAATTTCTCCGTGGACGGGTATCGGTTGCAGTCCGACGTATTCGTTGTGAATTTAAAAATGTTAAACTTGCAATTCCGGACGCGCGGCGCAACTTCGCAAGTTTAAATTTGCCGTTAATATATGATACAATTTTAATTGGAGCCCATTCGTCGTTGAAAAACAATAGCGAGTGCCGAGCGAGGTGTTTAACAAGCGCGAGTCAAGCTCAAGAAAAACCGAGTGCTCGTTGTGAACGTTCAAATGCAGAAATTCTGGCTTTCTTTAAATAATAAAGCTATTTAGCGAATGTCTTCCGATTTGGCACTAAATAAAATTTGCCCAAACAAGCTATAACGTTACACTTTTTGTCAACGTAGGCAAGACTTAATGAAGTTGTTTTCGTTTGTGTTGACTGGTTTTGAACGACCAACGGCAAAACAAAGAAGCGACCGGTTAGTTGTTTGCAGTCGAAGTCTTACAGATTGTATCCTCGCGATGATCAGATAAGTCCTATTGAGTGGACGATTCAGCGACACCCTCGTAGATAATAAAAAGAGAGAAAGGGTGGCGTCGGTGTCGCGTTAAAGACAGAAAACATAACTCAAGGAGGTGCATTCGCGGTTGAATGCATTAACGTCGAATTATGGCGAGCGATCCGGGTAGACCTACAGCGAAGTTCTTCTGAGTTGTTTGAATATCGCGTCGAGAATGTTAGAATACCCGAAACACTTCTTCCAAATACGTCATCAATTATTATCGACTGCGGAATGTCAAGGTGATGCGTTTCCTCCCAAGTCGAACGGAAAGGCACGGCCAAAAAAGCAGACTCGCTGAATCACTTATTAGATGTTGAGTAATGTCAATGTTTTTCGGGAAAATTAAGACGTTGGCCGACTAATTGTTCATCAACGAATCCGTCTTCCTTCGTTCGTTGAACAAGTTCACTTTTTTTCGTTTTTAGAATTCTGAAGAGCTGGTTTTTTCTCCTCGTTTGTGAAATCGATCGTTGTGCGCATGCGCACTGAGCTCACAAAGTGGTTTGCCTGTGTCGTGTCTCTGTATTCAAATGATGCCATAAAGATAAGGATTTTATTGAGATACTTATTACTTATTTATAACCGTATGCATTTTTTGTTTTAATTTTTAAACAATTTTAATGACACCAATTACACGCCCAATTATCCAATTCCATAATTGCTTCAGTTTTTAAGCAATACGATATAACGATTTATTGTTTTATAATGTGCAGTTTCTGAAATTAGATCTTCATACTTCTAATTATATACATGAATAATTTTATCAATTGTTTAATTGCAAACTGCACATGGTTACTATATATGATTAAAAAATAAATCGTCTCAACTTCATATATTTTATTCAATCGAACTATAATTCTTTTTGAATAGAAAATTTATAGGCAGATTTATCGTAATCTTTAATTAATTGAACAATTTTTATATTCCTTAAGGTCTTTGCATTATTTCATGATATTAATTATAATTAGTCTGTATAATAATAATTATTAGCTATGAGAGTCAATCGAAATTTTCGAGTGGATTAGAATTATAGATAAAGAAATTATATTTAAATAGATTAAAAACAATTTTGATTAAACTGAATCGAATTAAATATTCCTTAGATATTTAGTTTTGAATTGAACAAAGCAAATATACTTATATATTGTATATAATATTTGTTACACGGAAATACTAAATGAAGTATAAAATTAAATTAAACAAATAAACTAATATAATATATATAGAACATAAATTACAAATTTATATACGTGTCCACATTTATGACTCACGCGTATATAAATCTCCATCTAATCAAAACGGACTTCAAACATTAATTAATAGTATTAATCTCAATGTTTAATAAGAATGAAACCAAGTAAACTAAAAGAGCTATTCATTTCTTTTTTTCTATTTAGGTAAAATATAATTTTATGTTTTCACCGCAATTAATTTAATTGATGAACCATTTATAGAATATTTTACATTCTATTAATTAATTAAACATATTTGAAATCAAACACGTGTTTCAAACCTGCGTCAACGCAGTTATTGAAAATCCAATATAAAAATTGTTCTTAATTTATCTGAAAGAAACTAATTCGTAACATCATTATCACTACAAAAATTGCAATACAATAAAACTCAAATACATAAATCATTAAATCAATTTTTATTCCCCTAAAAACTGCATAACTTGCTACCTCACTTTGCTCGCATATAAATTAAGTTGGACCAAATCCAACATCCCTCCAATCTTAACGTATCTCCAATTAATAAACAAACATCAAACGGAAATCCACGAAATATAGAAGAAACTGCGTGAACTTGTCACGCTGCGTTTTTGTTTCCAACAAACTTCGCTGCATCAAACTATGCATTTCCTTGTCGGAAGTACGCGAATCGTACATTTCTAAAGGATGTAGCGCATTTTAAATGAAGAATATTTACGTGAATAATGCAGACAAGTGTTTTACGAGTGAAGTTGGTGCACGGCGTATCTCGTCGTGGAAACAAGAGCAACCCTGCTAATTGTTTATCC
>JABFPK010001135.1:0-12497 GCA_022817445.1 Habroteleia sp. ZL-2020
TATAAAGAGAGATAACTTTTGCACATTTTAAGTGTCTTATAATTTCTCGAAAGTGTTGTTATGTTTATTTATTTATGTGTATGATTATATTATATACAAAATTATCAAAATTTATCAAGTAGTTTTTAGCAGATTCAGTGAGAATTATGATAATACAATATTTCATATAACAATAGGAATTTGAAAAGGAACAAGGAAAACATACATTAAACAGTGTTTAATTTTAAGACAATTAGAATTTCAAATTGTTTGTATTAATTCAAGTTCATTAATTGATTTCATTTGATTGCAATTTCTTGTATATTTCTTCCTATACTGTTTTTGACATGTTGATTTTTAATTGTGAAATTAAAATACGATTATATAATTTGATTTCAATATCACATGACTTGTTACCCTTCAAAGAGACAGTATATATACCTTCCGTTACTCGAAAAAGATTATTCATTATAACTGCAACAATGAAAATCTTCTTATACCTCTTTCTAATTGCGGCTGCAATAGCCATGTTCTTTACTACTACTGTTGAAGGTAGGAACTGCAATTTATTTAAAGAAAATATTCTTAAACGCAAAATACTATATTTTTATACTAATATTCAGATTCAAAGTTAAAATAAGTATTTTCTTCCATACACACAATCAATATATTTTACATTTTATTTAATAACTTTAAATTTCATGATGTTTAATTGGTATTATGTTATTACATATCTTTGATAGAATTATTTCAATTTGTAAACAATTAAATATTGTAAATTTAAATAATATAAATTGTACAAAGTTTATAAATTTGTATTGTAATATATTTTTAATTAATGCACAGTATGTTTAATATTATACTATGGGATTATTGTTATAAGAAATATTATGATAATTGCAGTCAACATTTATAAAATATTTTCAATTTATTTATAAATGATTTAAAACAATAATAATATAGTTGAATAATATAGTGTCTCTTATGAAGTATTGAATTTTTCTTACTTAAACTATTATTTTAATATTTAATATTTTTCAATTACATAATATAATTTTTTTCTTAAAATTCTTTTTTTCATTGGTTAGACTGAAATTCTGTTAAAACACTAGCTGGAAAGTTAAAGATTTTTCTCTATGTGTTAATACACATTGTTCGTTTTTATTTACACACATAATGAATGAAATTAATTTGGAAGATCAGACAAAGTATCAAAGTATACTTTGTCGTCATTGTAACAGTCATTAAAACAATGCATATTATTTCTTTTCATGCTTTCTGATTGAAAACACTTAGCCCGATGTATTTTTGATATTATATTATGATAAACTTTAAATAATATTTATTATTATTATACCAAGGGTAGAGTGAGATATAAGATTTATAGATAAAATATGTTTTAGAAAAAAATATATTTAATCTAATAAAAAATAAAGATCAAACTTGATTGCTAAACTTTTTGCTTTACTTATTATTTATTATTTAATTTACATATTTCAAATAAAACATCAGTTGCAATAAAGAATTTTCATTTGCGTACTTTTTAAATGAAAGCAAAAATATATTATCTTTTTTATTTTAGCAAGATGCAGTGAGAAGGATTGCCTTGAAAATTGCAAATTAGTTGGACAAAATATACCGGGAGTGACTCGTCGATGTGAACCCGATGGATCTTGCAACTGTGATGGGGTCCAAAATTCTAGATCCCGTGGACATTAATTCAATAATATTTGATATATAACTTTCTGACTTTTTCAAAATTTGCATGTGGAAAATTAAAAAAACTATAATGTACAATTAATTATAATGTTGAAATTATAATAAAACTGTTTTAACCCATGACTATATATCGAGAAGCTTAACTTTTTCTCCATTATAAAATATTTCATGAAATATGAATCGAATAGGAATAATTTTCAAAATCAAATTTAGATATTTTTTAATAAATCATATTTTTTACAATATTATTTTATCTGTTTACTTTTTACCGCTGTTAATTAAATTAAATAATAAATTACATTTATTTAATTTTATTGAAAATTCTTTATTTGGTAACAATAATATATGTTAATTTAAAAAAAACATATTTACAATTTTCAATACAAAAATCATATTATATTGATTTCGTATAGAAAAATTTACAACCTGGACTCCTGTTGTTCTAGCTGCTCGTCCAATAATTCTTCATCTTTCGTTTCCTTCTTTTCTTCTGGTTTTAAATACTTGAACTGCAACCTATCACAGGTCCACTGAAATTCTGGCATCAATGGAGCTTCCAAAATCAAGTCATCTTCACCTAAGTACTTATAAAGATGTACTTGTCGCATGTGGATATGCACCGGTATAATTTCTTGATACTTCTTTTTTAAATTCAAAACATTTAGCAAATTTGGATGAAGAACCGGTAACGTATCCTTTAACGGGGAAAATAGACCCACATTAACATATGAATCCATCACTTTTTGAATCAAGTAACCATAAATGTTGTCTCCCAGTATCGGGCTGTGCAGAAAATGCGTTGCGAATTGTCGAATCGAGTACCATTGTCGTTTGCTGATTTTCACTTCTATCAATGAAGCTAAGTTGTCTGTTGAATTCGACAGTAATTTAAAACGTACTCGAAACGGTACTACCTCTTGACGTTTTACTGCATTTATCGACCATTCCGTTAATACTGATTTCTGAAATTTTAAGAAATTGCTTATTCGATTTTAATTATACAAATAAAACAAATGAAATTATAATAACAATTTTTATTCATGAATATAATTAATTTTAATTTTCCTTCCATTATAAAATAAATATCAAATATAAATTATTTTCAAAAATAAATTTATATATTCTAGTATAAAGCATAATTGGAATATCTGTGATATTATTTTTTGTTTAGTTCTTACCGCTGATAATGTTTTATCGTAATCATGCTGTTTCCTACCAATAGCAAAGTATTTTTCCCCAGATACTTCTTTTGGAAGTTTTGAGGTAACTATCCAATAAGTAATTGGTATAGCTAGTTTGTAACTTTGAAAATTGAAGCTTTTTAAGAACTTCTTTGTAGTTTTTTTTCCTGCAGATAAAATGGTCACTCCAGTCATATACCTGAAAATATAATTATTTAATAATTTTATTTATATAAAACATTTTATAAGTACTAATTCGATTTAACTTACTTTTCTGGAGATTTTATAATATTTAAATTAGAGTAATCTAATTTTCTTGATAAATATTCCAATGAATCTTTAATTGTGTAGTCTTTAGCATTTGCTATATTATTTTTTGTATTCATAGATAATGGCGTTGTTTCATAAATGGAGATTCCATATGGTTTATTTATAACGACTAGTCCATCTGAAAAACATTTTATTTTAAAATTAATATATAAAAACACATCAATGAATAAAACTGCTTTATAATGCATATATAATCAAAATTAATTCTATACATTATAGTTATAGAAATCAAATTTATAAAATATAATGTAAATAATTTAAAGGAGTTTCAACTTTTCAGGATAAATACATTAAAAAATTTCAAACTGATATTTAATATTTCCAAAATATTTGTGTATATAATTTATTTTTAAATTACTAAAGGACTGTATTTTACTTGCAACATTTAATTACTTTACCATTATTATAAATGATATTTTTTAATAAATATCTTGAGAACTCTCTTTGCGATTCCCAGGGATGAATGTTACTGTAGGGATGATCTTTTAATGTTTGCTTAGCATTTGAACTATAATGTCTACGCGTCTTGGCAATGTTACTTATGTAAGATAAAATTTCTGTCGATCTTTTCATTTTTATATTAAATAATGTGAATAGTATTATTCAATTTGAAAATAGAATATGATTGTGTACATTCTAGAATTGTAATTACAAGGTTAGAATTAATGCACCTAAATTAATCTATCACGCTGATCCTTTAAATTTATTGTGTACTGTAAATAAAATCTATAAATTTATATTTCTCAATTACTTTAAATCATAAAAAAAACCGACGTTTCTCAATAAAAATTAATTTTATTAAAATATTGATTCAAATTTCGAACACATTTTCAAGCACAAAATATTCTCAACATTTTTTTCTATTACATCGATTATATCGATATACTGTAATATCGAATAATCGAAAACTTTAGTAATCGTGTTGTCAATAAAAATTCCCTATAAAATGAAATCTTATATAAATTATAAATCCCTCTTCTCATCTCTCTGGTGAAAAGTGAAAATCGTCAAAAGTACACTTTTTAAATTAAAATACAAATTTAAATGATTAACAATTTAAATAGATGTTAATTTTACCTTATCAAAATTTTATTTACAAATCAAACGAAAAAAATCCCTAGAAAATTCATATGAATCTGCCTGCGTAGTAAAATGAAGACTTATCAGAAACACGTCTACATCTACACAAAGCCAGCTTGACAGAAGCGATTGAATTAGAGGGGTGTTTCCTAAAATTTAGGTAAATATAATAAAATGTAATTTAATTATTATTTTATTAAACTTGTTTTGTAATAAATATACTTCATTTTGTGTTTAACTCTGAGTTATTTATATTCGAATTATTGTAATGCATCAAATATTACTGATTAAAGGTTATAAATTCTTATATAAAAATTGATTTTTAGTGATCTAGTTCATTATAATATTCTGATATCTTTTTTAATTTGACCAAAGTAATGAAAAGCCTTCGCTAAAATGATTATTATGTTTATAAATATATTATCGATGTAAGAGCAATGTATTTAAAAACCGAATTGCGAATCTTGATAAGAAAACATCTATATGTAAGAACAATAGAATATTCAATACAAATATATGTTAAATGTGAGTGAAATCATTAACTAGATGATAAATGTGCTGATTGAGAACAAAATGTATTGATTTAAATAATGTACGACTTTTCTTCTTATACCAATAATATCAGTTTTATTTATATATCTATATATTACTTTATTTTTTCAAAATATAATCAAATTGCATGATAATAGTTTTTACTTGATAAGATTATTTAAATATTATAAGAAAAAAATGTATATTAATATATTAAAATGTTGTTTTATAATATAATTTATTGTATATTTTTATTAGAATTTCAGTCTTAAAGGCCAGAAAACAGACCTGGTTTACATATTAACTTATTTTATATAATATAATTTATTAGAAAGATTCATCTTATCTAACTATTTGAAATAAATAAATATATTTCTTTTCAAATTAGTGTTTAATAATTTATTTATTGATTTTGAATATAGACATTAAAATGTTAAAATTAATGAAGTAATACAAGCATTATAATAGAGTAATACAGTAAAATTTTAAATAATTTCAATTTCAGTCATATTATATATATAATTGTAGACAAAATTTTTCTAAAGAATTCATATTATTTCCTAATACATCTTTTTGATATCTATTAAGGGGGTAACGCAAGTCTGCTTCACCGAAGTTAGGGTGTTTTTATATATTTTTGTTTGTTATTGAATTAGTTATTAAGTAAACATTCAGATGGTTCTTAATTAATGGGAGAATACTATATTAAATAAAAAAATAGTTTTAATGATGTAATTTTTCTTAATTTATGGAACTCGTTTTTTTCCACCTCAAAAACTAGTTCCGCATTTACAGCAACAATGCACAACAAAAATTGTATCTATTGCAAAAAAAAACATTTGCCTTGAGTGATCGAATCGTCTGATTATTTCAGCCTAAATTTCAAATTTTTCATAAGAAATATATTGACAATAACCCTAATCTAGTAATTAATGCTTGAACTCCCACCTTAACTATATTGCTCATTCCTTTTAATGGATTTTATCAGCAATTATTTTTTTATTTGCTTATTAATGAAAAATAATTTCAGAAATTATGGATGGTTTTGGAGACAATTTTATCGACCCACCTGAGGTGGATCCTGCAGCTGAATTCTTAGCTCGGGAGCAAGATGAGTTAGCAGGTTTGGAAGTCGAAATTCCTCCTGTAAATGTAGCGTCAACCCCAACGCTGGCACCAAATGGTAACATGATTACAGAATGCAAGAAAAACAAATATTTTATATATAGAGATGTGACCTTGAATAATGACACTTGTCCCATTTATAAATATTTCATTTTTGTATTTTATAACAACTAATTAATATATTTTTTATTAATTCATATTTTAGCGCCAATTCCAATAAAATATAACAATATATTGTTCCACAATTATGCTTTTCGTTGAATTATATAAATTTTGTTTTATCTTCTTTTTATTTATAGTATAGAGATTATAGAAAAATAGAAACATGTTTATGAATGTTCATGTAATTATACAGATGATTCAGCTGGCTTAATGGAGAATTTTAAAACAAATGGAAACGGAGATACAGAAGGAAGTTTTGAGATCATAAATACTATTGATCAACCATCAGAAAGTCAATTTTCTGGTAAATAATTTACTAATTAGTATCACAAAAGGCCTTACTATGTATTTTAGCTATAATTTATTTGTATACAGATATTAATGTTTCTTTAATTTTGCAAATTTTCTTTTGATTCTTTAAAATTCTAATGTCCTTTTTGCTTGGAGATAAACTTTTAATTAACATTTTAAAATTACTTAGATCAGAGCAACTTCGCTAAGTACATGAATTTTTAATTTTCATTAAAAAAATTTAATAAAACATGATCAAATTTGTGTATTACTGTTTAATATTAATGAAGGTAGGAACATTTTACCGTTTAATATTAATATTAACAATTTTCTTCTTATGATTTGTATTAATTTGAAATTGCATTTATTTTTCTTTTATCATAATATATTCTAATATAATGTTATATTTTATAATGGAATATATGTTTCTTTCATTTAAACAGATAAACACAAATGTTTCAGAGGTATGCATGTTTTATTAATATTATATTATTACATATTGTATTTATTATAAGTTGCCTTCTTTTCATGTACTTGGTAAACGACTCATATATAAGAATTATTTCTGTTATTCAGTTATTATTTCTGTGGTTATTAGGAAAATCTAAGTAGCAAACTAAGTAACAGGAAGTTTACAATTTCAGAATTTGTTGACTCTTGTTTTATTTTTGCATTTGACTTAATAATCTTCAAAATTGAATCGTAATTAAAAATAGATTATTTCGTAACTTTTTAGAGAAAGCTAGATAAGTGACCATAGTGTAAGATAAATTAAGTAATTACACTAATTAAATGAAATGAAAAATAAGTCTTCTAAACATCAATTATGATTAATAAATAAATAATAAAATGTAATTTTTCATTTAATTACTTTGGTTACCAGATTTATTCTGAAATATGATCACTTACCTGGTTTTTTGTAATAGCTACAATTTTTACTTGATTTTATTATACACTTTTTATGTGTTGATCCACTTGTATGTTTGGTATAGAAATTCCAGCTGCTGCTCCTCCGCCTGAAGTAAAAGAGGAGCCGGAAAAGATGAGAAAATGGCGAGAAGAACAAAAAGCCAGATTAGAAGAGAAAGGTAAAATTTGTATTTCTCTTTGTTTAATGTATTCACTGTGTTATTAAAATAACTAATGTTTAAATATAAGAATTCTATAATTTATTAGCAATTAATTAATTAAAAATATAAAATTCATTTAAAAGCAATATTAATTTTTTATGTAGACTCTTTAGAAGAGAAGAAAAAAGAAGAATGGCGAGAGACAGCTCGCAAAGAATTGGAAGAATGGTACAAACATCATGCCGAAGCTATTAGTAAAACCAAAGCAACGAATAGGTAAATTTCTCAAAGTCACATCATAAATTCATCTATTAAATAAAAAGATGAGATAGTTTAAAGTAAAAATTATAATTTTGAACATTTTACTAAATTATGAGAAATACAATGTTCTGAGCTTATACAAAACATTAATTATTATCATCTACTTGGATTTATTTCTATTCCTAGGCAATTCTTTCTATATACATCTATCTTATATATTTTTATGATTATTAATCCTTTCTCACAAGTCCAAAACCATCATAATTTAGTAAAATAACATTAAGAAATATAATTTTTATTTTACATTGCTCTAAGTTCAAGACTTTAAAACTTAAAAATTGAATTTCTTTAAATATTATGTCATAATTTATTCTTTATACAAACAAATTTTTTTTATTACAATAAATAAGTAGATTTAACATTTACACTTTGAGTATGGATTATTAAACAAAATTTAATTTGTGCTTCCTAGGGAATCTGCCAAGTAAGTTTACACTTTATCACAATGGAACACTTGTCTCGTTCGAGGAAAGTAGCATGGTACTTCTTATGATTACTCGTCCTTGAATTGGAAAGAGTTCCATTAACGTTAAGCACATTTCTATCTTATGCTAAATAAAGTAGTAATAGTCGGAAAGCATGAATAATAAGCAGGGAAGACCAAAAAAAGGTGGATAATTAAAGACGCTTCGCAAACTTCGAGCGATGCTTCGTGTGAAGTTATTAATTAAAATCATGCTGCTTCATCATGTAAACATTTCAGAACCCGAAGAAAGCGATTGGGAAGTCTATTTGTTTTTCATTTTTTTGTTCAACATACACAGATTAAGGAGATTTTTCAAGCGTAAATCACTAGAGACAGATAGAGATTATTAATTTTTATATAACATTAATAAATTAAGTAATTATGCAAAGTTACTATTTTTATAAATTTTCTCATTTCTGATGAAAGTTTTGCAATTAAACATTTAAAATTTATTTTAGTATTGTTCCAGTAAATACGATATTTTTAAAATAGTACCACAGTTTTACCACAGTTTCTACTCTTTTAATAGAAGTTATAGTCTTCTGATTTTTTTTCTTTAAATTCACGAACTTCAAGTGCAATTAAAAAAATCTCCCGTCAGCAAAGATTGGAAAGATTAAATAACAATTAAATCCATTAGATGTAATTAATTGATGAAATGTGAAAAATCACCTTAGGAACAAGTTGAAAGTTTTGAAGCACGGTGAAATTGTATTTCAATATTTTTTGACCACATTCTTTGATAAGGTAAAAGATACAAGAAATGCAAAAATTGCTCTATGTGACGCTTTGCTTGCTCGTCAAAGCATAATAAATCACCGTTTGTAATGTCCGCTAGCACCGTTACCGCGTGTAAACCGGCGCGTCACGAGTTTTAATAATTGTGGTTGTTTTGTGACAGGAACGCGGAAAAGCAATTCGTCGCCGAAGCGGACGAAATCGAGCCGGGGACCGAGTGGGAGCGCATTGTCAAGCTTTGCGATTTCAACCCGAAATCATCGCGCAGCACATCCAAGGACGTGTCCCGAATGCGCTCGATCATTTTGCAGCTGAAGCAGAACCCGCAAGCAGCGACGAACGCCACGCTGTAATGAAAAACGCAAGGCAATACCCACCAGATTCTAGATGCGAATGCCTCATAAAATTCTAATTCGAATTAGATAAATCGCTGTATAAGTTTATCCACAATGCACTTCAAATATATATATGTTAAAATAATACATTCCTTATTATTATATTTATTGGACAATTAAATTTGATTGTGAATAATGTTTTATGTAAAATAAAGTTTTCCTGAATTAAAGAATCAATTATTATTATTGAAATTGTATGTACATTCAAATTGAATAAAAAGGGGAACACACCATAGAAAATCTTTCTTGTTTACAATTAATTCTTATAGCCACTTTTCCGAGATAAAAGAAACGTTTTTACATTATTTAAATGTAGAATTTGAAGTTATGATTAAATAGTAAATACGTGCTTGATATGATTTTGTAATAACTGTCGAATAAGAAGCCATTTTATATGAAACTCTTGTATTAAACTGTGTTTTATTGAACATCACCAAAATTTGTGTTTTTACATAGACTCGCTACTGTTTTAGAGGAGTACATCAGCTCTTAAATTACATATCTAAACATATACACAAAATATATTACAAAAATATATGTACATTGATACACTGATTATTATCGGTAACTGAAATGGATTGTAGAACAGTTACAAATCATGCAATCAAATAAATAACAATTAACTAAGTTCAAATCCTGCACCGGCTTGAATGGCATAAAGAAGTTTTTCACGTAGTACTTTCTCGTCTGGAAACTGCGGTAGTTTTAATAAATTCATACAGGTACTTGAGGTTGGCAGGCGGTCCATATTACCCGCATGCTGGATACAAAATGGTGGATCTAGTTCCTACAAATAACGAAAAATAAATATATCAATTCCATTGCAATGTTAAATGATATTAACTATTTACAACAATATGAAACAACAAAATATTTCATAAATGGACTTTATCAATACTCTAACTTAAACTTCATCTTGTTACAATTGTCACAAAATGTGCTAATTACGCCCAGTATTGCTTAACCGGTGAGAACCGGCGTTTCAAATACCTCCAGTCCTGGAATTGTAAGCTTTGATCAAGTGTAAGTAAGATAAAAACTATGAGTCCCAGTAAATTTAACTTCGCCATTCTTCGAAAACTAACATGTTTTCCATATCATGGCTCCCGAAACTACAAGTTATACCTTGAAACCAAGGAGCGGTGGTCTGCTACAACTGGTAACAAATTTTAAGAGCTGACTCTTCTGCTGGTCGCTGAATTCGTTGACTACTTTCCAAAACGCGGTGATTGTCGGATGATCCGCGGTGTATCCGCCATTGTAATTGGTATGTTGCCTAAGATCGCCGACATCAACCGGGATTTGCGCTCCGGATATCAGCACCTGGAGCTCCTTGTTGTTGAACAACTGCAGGCAATCTAACGGGATGACGTTGCTGATGCCCTGCTTGAAAGCGTAACACTGAGCGCGAATCTGCTTGTTGAGCTTGTAGTCCGCCATCAGGTGAATGTATTCTATCCTATTATGATTGGTCACGGTGATGCTAGCGCCCCCTGGCTTGAGTTCATCGACGCGCCGCTCGCCAAGCTCGTCAGACAACACCGTGAAGTCTAAACCGAGGTCTGTAACGTCGCCCTTGTAGCTTTTGAGGTATAACAGGTTTCTGTACATGATGGGATCCAGCGAGGCCAGATGGTGGACGTCGACGTCCGAATGCAGGCCAACGATCTTGGAGAGGAAGAAGTCTGCGAAGGGAAGTTCGACTAGCAGATTCTCATAGAGGGCTTTGCCCAAGATTCGGCCGATGAAGTAGTAATGCTTGGGGAAGTCCTCGACCAGCAAGTGGACGGTGGGATTGGGATAGAGCATGTTGTCCTTGGTGAGGCGGAAGAAGCCGCGATTGGGGTCGAAACTGGTCATGAGCAATTCTGAGAGGAACTCACGGAATAGGCCGCCGCCGTCGATGCCGGCCTCCTCGACGCCGGCGTTGTTGACGAGCTGCACCCGCATTTTGAGTCTGAGCTCGGGCTCGTTTTCGAGAGACAGTTTATCGAAAGCGTCCTCGTAGAGGTAGTTACGGCGGACCGTGATTTGGATGCTGGGGCCGATCATAAACTGCGTGAGGTTGCCCTGCTGTTCAACCTTGTCGCGGTGGATGAGTGACTGCAGCACCACCACACGGTCGTTGAAGGGAACTACGAAGGGGATCTCGCGGAGCAAAGTGAGGCTTTGGAGTTCCTTGGTGGACAGAGGCGGGCCTTCCTCGGGATCCTCGCGGGTGACTGTGCGGATGCTTTGGAAAGGGACGTAGTTGCGGAGTCTGCGCCTGCGCACGGCGAAATCATGCGGCTTGTCCAGGGCAATGCAAACGTTGGAAGAAATCCAGTGATCGTCGGGGCAGAATTGGCGGCGGAGGTCGCGGGTGTGCAGCTGGTGGAGGAGGCCGACGGTGACTTTGAAGAGGTGGTTCCAGACGTGGATGGTCTGAGGGGAGGGGGCCGGCGCGGTTCCCAGGGCGTTCACGTAGCTGTTGCGCACGGTCGGTCTGGTGTCGGGGAAAGCAAGCTCCACGAGACCCAGGCAAACGCATTTGAGACTCGCGGAGAGGGAAATAAGGGTGGGTATCGTGAAAGGCATCGCGTGCTGGCCGTCGGTTTCGCAGCCGTTTGGCGACTCGTCGATGAAGAACTCGTTGTCGTGGAGCGTAGCAATTAACAGACTGAACAGTGAGCAGAAGACGGCCAGCAGGGGCACCACTTTGTGAGCCTCTTCGGGGGTGAGGGCGATGCCACGCGACATGATTTGCAGAATAGGATTGGAGACGCCGAAAAGCGACGTCTGACTAATAGTTGACACAGTGAACCAAAGCTGGCGCAGGAATGCTGATTTGAACGCCAGCATGTACAATAGCTTGTACTTGTGGATGGCGAGCTTGTTATTGATGAGGAGACAGTGGCACACTTGGCACAGCGCTTGCATCAGATCGGCGTTGTTGCTCTGGTCTACGATCGACAGGATGCCCTGCACGCGCTGCTCTTCGTTCAGCATTGCTATGCTCTCGCGCAGAGTGTCCGCTTCTTCGTTCTCCATCAGCGCGTCCGCCTCGCTGTCGCTGTCCGAGTCGTTCTGAGATTTAGTGTCGCGCGAATTGCTCAACGAGTTTATCACC
>JABFPK010001136.1:0-12495 GCA_022817445.1 Habroteleia sp. ZL-2020
TATATATATATATATATATATATATATTTCTAAATTAGAATTTTAAGATTTACCAACGGGTGTTTTTGCTGGTATTCCGAACCAGTCATATGCCAGTTCACCTGCAGTTTCTCCGGATCTTAAAATTTCCGATGGCAGCAGATGAACTGGAAAATCTCCTTCCTTTAAAGCATCAATGTCCCAGCAGCATTTTTCAGCCAAAAAGTAACCCCAACTGGCAGCATTTTGATCGCTCATTACCACCTCCTCGTCATTGCACAAGATGGTTACAACGAGGTCTTGTATTGTCCCTGACTTATTGTACTTGAGCAACACTTTCGGTCTAAAAAGCAGAACTTTGATCTCAAAGGCAAATTCAATTGAAATGATGCTTGTCTGTTTTAATTAGGAATACGAACTTATTTCTAGCAAACCAAAATAGAGTTGCACATCCGTATCCTGAGTGAACTGCGAGGTGGCACGATGATTTTGGCAAAGAATTTAGAAAATCAGTATCACAACGACCATCTTGCCAAGTATACAAATGAGATACGTGTTCTTTATCAATATCTAATTTAAATGAGTTCGTGTGCTTCTTGTAAGGCGTGGTCCACATCGCCACACCATGCATTTGGCCACAAATCCCAATATAATCGACCTATACATTTAATTGAAAAAGTTAGAAAAATCTTAATAGAAAATACTCAATTTTAATATTAATAATTCATAAATTCTTATATTATACATTTAGTTGGTGATTACAATTTTTCAAATTTAGTTTTTGAATTCTTTGGTTGTGGTTTAAATGTGGTTTAAATGATTTGTATTAAAATTTCTAGCAAAGAATTATATAAATAGATATGTAATTCAATTTATAATAGATAGATCAAACATATGAATAGAATAGAGTAAAGTGTATTTTTACATGAAATTATTAAAGCAACGTAATGAATTAAAAATGCATTCCTGATAATTTGTATATATTAAAATTTAAACCGAAGCATCTTAAAAATGATAAATATAATAATACATTTACGCAAACATTTTCTATGAGTACAATGACACAGCGTCATTTCTATTATCGCAATAACAAATTTATCTTCTTTTTTGAATTAGCATAATTCATTTGCATACGATTACCCTCATTAGAAAGCAGCAATTTGACAATGCTCACTAAATGTCAGCTTTTTATTAATCAATTCTTTCTACAAATGGTTAATTTTATTTTTAAAACCAAATTTGTTATTTATATTCTACCGTACCATTAACACTGATTGCAAATTTTTCTAATTTCCAGATTCTCACTATTAGCTTTTACATCAGAATTAAAATCAAATTAATTAAATAAGCTACTAAATTACTTGACTGAGCAAATCTTTGGGGAGTCTAGATACACAGTTGTGCAACGCTGACACGATTTTGCGAACATCCTGCTTGTTTCCTTCGACTCCCAAATCGCTTGGAACATTGGCCTGTGTCTCCTTAGATTGGGTTGCAATTACTGATCTTTCTTTCCTCGATACGATGACTGTTTTAACCGAGGTGGTTCCTATATCTATTCCCAAAGTCAAACCTGTCATCTTAGCTTTGTTTTAGTCTGTTAGAATAGAATTAAATTAAAAATACTATAGAGTCGCGTTCTTAGAAAATATACACAAATATTTGCGTAAAATGACATAATTCAAAACTCAACTGATCTAAATATAATGTACATTAAGTATTATCACCGTTACTCAAGTTTTGATTAACTGCGTTATCACGATTCGTACCGCATTCTACGACTTGTTTCACATTAAATCAAACACTGACCATGTGCAACTTTGCGTCGGATCAAATTGGAAACGCGTTTATTCGTGACTTCATTTTTTCGCGCGCATTTAGTAAGAAATGTATGCAATTCAAGTGTATTTCATGCGTTACGATAAGTGATGTAAAATATCTCAACGAGTGTTTACTTGTATGTCAGCAGACACAAGAGTACGTGTGAGTAATTTTAATACGCAAAAGTTGATAAAAATTATTGCCAAATTTGAGCGGAAAAAAGGGACACGTATTTATGAATTGCTGAGAACTTCAAAAGCAATTGTATGTGATTGATAATTGTGTTATATTTAGAGTGCAAAAATAAAGAGTTGTCTATAGGAAAGGGGTTTTAAATATAAAATTATGAATTCTGTATTTAAAATTCATTTATGTGAACAAAGTTTGCATTTGTAAAAGTATAATATACCTGAGATGAGCGCGATTGAATTTCAGCAGTGAATAATCTTGTATTGCCCGCATGCACGCATGTGAGACGACTAAACAGTTCGTCTGTCTTTCAGTCTTCCACAGGACGTAGTGATTTTTCAATAAAACTAAAGTTACCGGTAATGAGTCGCGCAATAATTGCCTTCGACGTATATATGAATAGCATTATAAATTTGTTACGTTCTGACAATGCAAAAGCATTGCATGCACGCGAATGTAGTTACGATACGCTGCATTGATTTTTTTATCTTCGCAATAATATCACGTCATGAAATAAATGAGCATTTCATTCATTAGACCCAGTTCTTTATTTGAACAGGGAGGGGACAGTATGTTTTCCTTAATTAGCTTAATCCGTAATGAAGTATTTTTGTCTCGTTTATCTAGAGGAGAAAAGAACGGGGGAATATAGAATATGATTTTTTTTTGAAATGTCACTTTTTTATATTTAAGATATTTTTGTTTTGAATACATATCATGATAGTTTAGTAAAATGCAATCAAAGATGAAGACTAAATTGATACTTACTTTTTTTATTTTATATTAATTGCTAAATACGTGAAAAGTCAAAAATGAAATATGTATTCCAAAGTGGGATACGTAAAATTGTAATACCTTTTACAAGGCTGAGTGAATTGACATTGAACTAAATATAATATTGAAACCGATCATTTCAGAAACGCACTTAAAATAAATATCAGTTTATAATTGTTATTTGAATAGTTAAAAATGTATAATTTCATAAGTTAATATTATAAATTTTGTTGTAATTATTTTATTAGTAAGTAAACTAATGAGATAAATATGATATTAATTAAATAAAAATTCAATTTTAATCATGTTAACAAGTTTTTATAAGAAAAACTTGTTGGTATTCATTGAATATTAGCGAAAATGTAAATACATAGCAATGCACATATTAAAATATTACTTACCTTTTGCTCAAAAATTTGTTATCCTTATTCAATCTTTGAACTAAAAATATACAACAAATGTGCATTTATTTCTACATTCATGATCAGTGCCACTTGTAAACATCGGGTGAAACTGTACGAATGCTATAAATTAATATTTTATTACTGTACCGTTATATATTTATTTTTAGTTGCAATAGAACTTTTTGTAAACTATTTCAATAATTAACTTAAAAATTTGTAAAAATTATATTAATGAATATATAATTTAAATTAATAATTTAATAACAATAAATTTAAAATTATATACAACAAATAAACTATGGCATGTAAAATTTTGTTTGAAATTATATATCAACGCTAATTAAGATATTCCTAACCGCATTTGATTTATTTACAAAAATGAGTTGAAGTTCAATGGCAATATAAATATTTTATTAATCAAACATAAAGGATATCTGATGAAAGATTCTTCAATATCTAAAGAATCGCTTGATATATTCTGTTTGATTAGCAAAATATTTAGTGGCATTGGATCTAGATTCGTTATTGTAAACATGCTGAGCTAAAAATATAACCAGGGAGGGTGGTTTTGGAATCTCTATAAATTGAATTTGTAGAGATTATGGAAATGATATTCTAAACATTACATAGATTTTATTATTTATTATAATATTTTATACAAAAGAAATGCAACAACTTTGATGTTAAATGTTGAAAAAAAGTCCCAGGTGGTTTGAAGTTTTACTGCAATAAAAAAATTGTTTTCTTTATTCTCTAATTCCATTACTCTAATATTTCTAATATTATAATTTCTATTATGATTTTATGCCACCACCAACTTTATATTCCATTTCATGCAGAAAAAAAGAAAAATCGAAGATTTAGAATTAAGATTTATACTTATTAATTCTAACTTTATGATTCTTTTCTGCATTGTTTATTTTATAATCTAAATATTGAATAAGCAAATTATATTATATTATTATTTATGATAACGAAAATCATAAAGTTAAAATGTATAGTAAGTCATAATGAAGAAACAGACAATTGTACATGTAAAATTAGTTTTTATTACCAACACCAAAGCTTGCCCATAAATGAAAATATGAGAAAAAGCAAATATTAAAATTGGTTAGAAAAAGTTGTAATTTTAACTGAAAAATCTATTTGATATTTTTCAAATAGATAAAATAGAAATTTTTCGAAAAATATTACAAGAGTTTCTAACAAATTTAAATATTTAGAAATTATATTTAACACAAAATTCTATGAAGTCATGCTGGAGATGAAAGTAATGAAATCCAATGATGAAATTGCTGAATAAAAGATGGGCGAAAGATTATTTCTTCCCCTATAATGTAAACATAAACCATATTTTTCATCATGCATATATAATAACTTATCAAAATTAATCAAATATAATTCATTTCATGAACATTGTAAACAAAATAAATTTTTTTATTTAATTATATCTTTTAAATATATAATGTAACTAATTTTTACAACTAAAACATTATTATACCTTTTTCGAAGCAGTTCCTGCTTTGCTCTTTTTGGTGCCTCGCACCTTTTTCATTCTGTTCTTTTTCTCCTTTCGTTGTTTTCTGGTTTGCTTTTGTTTTTCATACAAACCGTGTCTGGCTAATCTATGCTTGGGCTCGAATTTTTTCGCAAAGTCCAAAGTGTCGTAGATTAAGGCAAAACCAGTGCTTTTGCCTCCGCCAAAGTTTGTTCGGAAACCAAAAGTGAAAATGATATCCGGTGTTACCTTATACATTTTTGCTAATTTTTCCCGAATTTCTGTCTTACTGACTGAAGGTTTTTCTGGATGTAAGACATCCACAACCTGAAATAAGAATTGTTATTTAATAAGTTGCATTATATTAAATTTTTAAATATATTATACTTAAGCTTATCTAGCAACATGAACTCAGCATCAAAAATTTATATTGAAGAATGCACTAGTCAAAATTTTTAGAAGTGCTGTTGTGTCAACTGTATAATGTAATGAGACAAGTTAAATTGAAGGTTTGTTTGAATGATTTATACTCTAAAAATGGTTTTAATTAAACGATACATCTCTAGGATCAATAAATTAACCTAACATCATCTAACAATTAACTTTGCAGCACAATCTTACAAGTTGCAACTGGATTATTCAATCAATTACTTTTATTAGTTAAAAAAAGCATAAAATTTGCTTACCATTTGTTTGCGGCATAAAAGCCGATTGGTCATAAATTTTCTAGTTCTGATAGTAGCGGTTCCTTCAGCCTATAAAAGTTATAAATATTTAGGTTATGTTTATTGTTTATTACAATAATAATTGAACGAAATAAAAAAATAAATAGGTTGTATAACATAGAATAATAAAAGTTGTTCTTTTATACTAATTAAAATAGGATTCAATTAATTTGTTTTGATTTTAAATCTTACCATGTTGACTTGACTTGTATAAGAGAATCGAAGAGGGTTGGAAATAAAATTTACAAAGATCTTAACAGATTAGTACTTAGTTTCTAAAAGAAAGAATGGTTACGTTACAGTATATGAGATGGCGTGTACAGTAAATTCAAATCGGGAAGTTTGCTAGTGCCAGAGATGATCTCTGCTAGTGCTAAAGAACTCAGACCGAGTTTTTTGCTAGTGCTCCGGTGTGCTTATAACAGAGATTAACAGAGATAAGTCTCTGCTTATAAGCTAACATTTTTTAGGATTGAATTGAATTTTATACAACATATCACATGATTCTTTGATAATGGGAAAATTTTATATTGAAAGAAATGGTAAATTTAATAATTTAATAACCATAAATTTAAAATAAAAATGCATTCAATGTACGAATGTACAATTTTCCCCTTATCAAATAATCATATGATATATATTTTATAAATTACAATTCCTTACAACAAAATTTAATTTAAAAAGACACTAACTTCGATATATTTGAAGAACAACGTGAAATAATTATCTTTATCTATTATCAGTAGTAAGAAACAGAGAAACATATATTACATATTTTATACTTCGAATTAATGAAAACCATCGGCAAGTCAGATCAAATATGGTTGATACTTGACAGTGTAAGAGGGCGCTATAGTAGCTACATATTTGGTAAACGATCTTATAGAAATAACTTCTTTCTTTTTAACAGTTATTCTTAACAAGGTTGGTTTGTTTTTCATTTATAAAATCCAATAAATTATAAAACATCGGATGATTAATTGCATAAATGTATTTACTATAACATTTAATATCATTTAATTTTGATTGCAATTATTATATGCATGAATTTAAGTAATGAACAATATTGTTTTACAGAGTCAGAATGACTGAACGTTTGTGCTACAGACGACGATTGTCGTACAACACTAAAAGCAACAGACGGAGAGTGTAAGTTTTAAAATTATTATCTGTCATTATTTTGGACATATTTCTAAAACATCCTTTATTTTAATATCTGATTACATTTTGTTTAACGCCTTAAATATTGCTTTGCAATTGAGGTTATGTTTTGATTGAAAAGTACTGTAGATGAGAAAAGCACATGTCAATTGATATTTAAATATGATTACATTTTTAAATTTGAATATAGAAGTTATCCTAATTTCCTAACTATGGTAATTTTACACAAACGTAAAATGATAAAAAATTGCAATTTTGCATATAAAAATATTTAATTATTAAAGTTTTTTTATTAATATAATTTATATTAAAAATAATAAATGTAAAGATAAGGATTTAATTGTTTTATAATTAAATATAAAGTATCAGATGTTCAAAGTATTATTCAAAGTAAAATAAAGCTTATAACAATACCTATTGCATACTAGGTAATCAAAAAAGAAGAAAATAAGTACATATGATTAGTTATTACAAAAATTCAATAAAAATCTGTAATAATGTTTATATATATATATAAATAACAAGAATTTATTTGTAGAGTTCGCACTCCGGGTGGTAAATTGGTTTACCAATATTTAAAAAAACCTAAAAAGATTCCTAGATGCGGTCAATGCAAAGAAAAGCTTAGAGGAATACAGCCTGCTAGACCGATGGAACGGTCACGTATGTGTAGGAGAAAAAAAACTGTAAAACGAGTTTATGGTGGTGTTTTGTGTCATAAATGTGTTAAAGAAAGGTAAAATTTATATTTGGTTGAAATAAATATTTTCAAATAATATTAAGAATTATATAAATTGATGAAATATTTAGATTCTTTTAAATAAAAGTAAAATCCATATATATGTTTCATTCTTTTTTATTTGATAAATTATAATATAATTAAAGTATTTACATTTAATATTCTTAAATATATTTGTACAGAAAATGTGTAAGATAAACTGAAAGTGAAGTGAATATTAAAAGAATATTATAATAGGTACATATTAATTATAAATCAATTTTTATTATAGGATCGTCAGAGCTTTTCTTCTAGAAGAACAGAAAATTGTATGCAAAGTTTTGAAGGCACAAAAATCATCGACTAAAGCAAAGAAAGTAGAAAAGTAATTGACAATCTTTTTTAATCATTAAAAAATTATTTAAAAAATAAAATCGTTTTCATTTATTTATATTATATCCTATATAATTATTACATTATATATAGTATAACATAGCTTATATTGTATATAATAATGGAATGTAATATTAAATTGATAAGGATTTTAAATGATTTAAAATCTCAATGTAATTGTTTTAAGAGATTTATTTTTTTATATAACCTTCTTACACTTTAGCCATTAAATATATATATCAAATCTGTTTTATAAGATTACGAAAAGTAAATTCTAAATTCTGGTCTATAACTGATATGTACAATTATCAGTAATTAACTTTGTAATCATTTATCTGTATAACTTAATTTCGCACATGTAATTAGATCTGATAATTTAAATTTTTTCAAAAATATAATTGAATTAATATTTTTGAAAGCTGCATTTGTCTATAAAATATATCTGTACATACATAGCAAACATTAAATTGTCGGATATAAGTTTCATTTTGCAATTTGTAAATTGTGTATAAAAATAGCACATATTTGGTATTTATCGCCGTTTACACATGTAAATGCACACAACTTGCATAGATATTTTCAAAAAATATCAGTCTTCAAACGAGATCAACATAATTATTAATATAATATAAATATATAATTAAACTGTATAATACAATTCTTTTCCTAAATTATCCTTAAATTACTTGTGTCATTTAAAAATTACTGTAAAGTATTTATACGTACATACAAATCTAATTTAATTCCTATACTTTTTAGTATCATTACTTTTTCGCAGTGTAATAACAATTAAAAAAATATTATAATTATAAATCCTAAACTACATCAACAATTCACACTTTGTAGACAGTAAAATATATGTACAACGATGAAATTAAAATTGAACTTAATTTTATTAAAATAACTGCATAAACTATTTTCAAACTAAATTTAACAAACTATTTCGCTTATGTATTAATTGCTCAATCAATACAGTAACAATCATAATTAACACTCCTATTCAAATAATTTATATACCACAATCTTTGAGCAAATATTGTAGTATAGTGTTGATAAAACGATCTGTCTATGAAAACTTAATCTATAAACTTGACAACAATCAATCCGACTATAAAAATGATTAGAGAAATCCGATATGCGATGGAATTGGCACAACTGATAATATAAGAATGCGCTACATCTGCCCCAGTCAGTGATGAAAGTGGTACTTCGGTAACTATCCTAGGACTCTTCTCATTTATTCTCGTGATCAGTTTTTCAACTTCGGTGACGCAGGCTTGCAACTGAAGTTCTGTTGGATTTTTGGTGATAACCTGGTTTAGGATGAATATGTCACCTTCGGGCGATAACATGCCCCGAAGATTGCACTGGGACACTTGAATTTGACGGTTTAAAGCTTTGATCATTGCCTCTAAGGTGACTACATCTCTATCCGTCTGATCGTCCATGATATGATAAATACGTTCCAGCTATAGAATAGAAATAAAGTCAATTTAATCGCATTTAAAGACTTGAGTTATGCTGCATAGAATACCGAAATATTTTGCATACACACACATACAGAGGGTTAATCTAAATTATTTTGTTCAAACTCTGAATACCTGTTTTCTAGAATAATATAGTCTCGCAGCTCCGGCACATACAGGGCAACATGCCCCAGGAGGTGTAACTCCTATGCAGTTTGGCTTTGAAAGAAGAGGACAAATGACTGCCTCCCCGCATCTAGGTTTTGCTTCTTCCCCAACCAGACCAATCGCTATACATGGTCCATAATAATCGACCGCTGTGTTGTCAGCCCAGGCAGCGCATTCTGAGGCATAGACTTCTCCGTTGGTGCCGCAAACCGGACCCCGAAGACTACAGACCTTAAGGCAAGGACCTCTGTATGCCAGTTTCGCCCCTTCCTTTAACATCGCGCACATCGATGGATGCTGGCGGTTAACCGTATCGCAAACTGGTGTACTGTTATGTGCGCTGTTTTGACAGCTCATGGTGTTGACACACTCGTATTGTGGACAAGGCTTGTAGATGGACGTCAGGCATACTCGAGACTTCGTCACGCAGGTGTTTCTGCCGCAAGGACCTTCTTTTCCTTGCTTTTGGGCGCAGGGATTCTTCGATGAACAGCTTCCAAACTCTATGTCGTTTGTCGACAATCCGGCGCATTTTGCTAAACAAGCAGAGGCAAAAGTCACGCCCATCCTACTGCAGACTGGAACGTAATGGGCTGGACAGTCGCATGGCAGAGAAGCGGCTCTTAGTTCACCGCAACTTCTTCTGGAGCAGGTCACTTCACTCTCGTAACAATGACAGTGGTTGCAATCTAAATAGAAATACGATCTAAAAGCAGAAAATTACAAAATAAAGTATGATGCTGGCTTAACAGTGTTATTGTGAACAAATTATATATATAAATAAAATAATTATATATATATATATATATATAACGGAAAAGATAACCTTCCTCCTAAATTCGGTATCTTTTTCAATAAAAACCATGTAATATTTAAAATAATATGAATATAGTCACAAGTTTAACTGAACTACTTATAATGGAAGGGAAAATGCTAATGTTATTGATGTGTGTAGATACATACACTTCTTAGGATTCTCCGGTATGGAACCCCATTTAAATTTTACTATATTAGATATTATAGTTAAACTATATCTCACCTATGAGTGATAATGCGGTCATGAACCCAGCAAACGTTCAAATTGAAGCATTTAAGCGTTTTGCACTTTTCGAATCCTTTAGCAGTGCATTGGCAAATTCTATGGCAACTTCTTTGTTCCATTCTAGGCAGCTGAATCCAGGAGCCAATGGGAACCGATTGCTTTGACATGGCCCCAAGAGCGCAAGATTTTACGCAACTATATCCCTTTATATCTCCATTCTGTCGAACACAAATAAATCCTTCCGGACATGATTTACTCCTGCTTCCACTGATCCTGCAGGGGGTACTAATTTCCTCTACCTGAACTTCATTGCCCTCGATTCCCTTTAAATTCTTTCTCTTTTGGGTGTCATAGAAAGATATTTCAGTTGTCGACAAAAAGTCGTTTTGGTTAAAAGTGGTAACCTGAGTGAACGACTTCAAGGATACGCAAGGTGCCTCCGTTTTTGCCGGAGTAAGTTTGGCGCATAAGGAAGATGCAGAATAGGAGATATTTTCGTGACTCAAGTTGGAAGAACTAGACCAGTCAACACACATGGTCATTATTTCTAGACAATCCTCGCGACATAGCCGACTTTCGTGCAGTTGGGATTCGCATGGTCGTAACTGAAGTAGGCAAGCAGCAGCGCGAAGAGTTTCTACGGGACAAGAGGAAGCCACATGGACCAGAACTCCTAAGCTGCGGATAACTCCACCCCGGGACCAGTTGTCGGCTTCCCACTTGGCAGCTTCGTCAGCCACAGTTGAACAGCTTCTGCAATGGATCGCAAACTGGTTCATTGGACTTTCATTTGGGTTGGGTCAAGTTAACTTCGTTAAATAATTATTAATAAATTGTTGTTTGTTTAAAAATAAGATAAGATAAATTCTCTTCTTTAAGAAAATCCAGATTGGAAACAAGAACACTGGAGCTAAGCTTCGTTTAAATTTTATTTTTATACGAACCCCGGGTCTTACTTTGGCTCCAATCTGTGAACGATTTAAAATTAATATATTTCATTAAAAACGGTACAAACTGTTATGGTATTTTATCGTTTTTCGAATAGAAGTGTGTAATAAGTTAAGACTTAATTTTACTTTTGGCATGTTATAAATAGATTCTTATATGCAGACCTAAATAAATTCGTAGGCTTGCTGTTAAAATTTGAACAATAAGACAGTCTGTCACAGCCCATTTCGCAGGAATCGCCAGCATCGTCCAGACACCTTCTGAGTTCGCCTTCCAAATTTGAACTCAGGCATTCCGTTTCCAGCTCGTTTACCGCCAAAGACCAGTCGGATTGAAAAGCTTGCCAGCAGACCTTTTGACAGTAGGATCTTACGGCTTTATTGCAACAGCTTAATTTTGCAACATCTAACGGTATCCGAGCCAATGATTTTGAGTCCAAAGACAACGCGGCCGACTGCATGAAACAGCTCCACATGGGTGATTGGGGCTTTATGGGACTTTCACATACGGCTTCAAGAGAGTCTAAGATGTCATGAATTTCGTCAGTCGTACGACTGTAATCGTCTAACAATTTTTGACAGGTTTTCATGCAGATTGCATTTGGCGCTTTTTCACAGCAGTAAAGATCTGCAAAAAACAATTAAAACTATCTCAAATATTTTTCCAAATTTTTTGTAGAATTCCCCAAATATTTTATTTCTACGCTGTTAATAATCAATTAGACTCGTCAATAAGCTTATTAAGAATAAAAGGATATTTCAAAACTTGGTTGCAAAAAGGGTTACCTAATTGTTAAATAAGCGATAATTCGGCGTTTGCTTGTAAAATAGGATATCTCGTAAAATGGGATACATCAACGAATTTCACCAATTTTCCATGCCCAGATTTCTCGTTTTTGAAACATGAACATAAGAGTGAAATTTTTATTCTATTTGCTAACGAAAATCGTATTTTGGGTGCATAAATAAGTTTTTAAGCTTAAATAAGTAACTTATAATAAAACTTATAAATAAGTTTTAATTCTATGCGAACAAGATCTCGAATCAACTCATATAAGGACTGGTGAGGAAACCATTGAATTAACGTTGATGAGAAAGATAAAGCAAATTTGTATGTAAGGTTAATTGAAATTAAATTAACATTAATCACTCAACTTTATGTTTTAATTAGATTTTGGAAATTAATTCAACCTATCATCAACATCAAATC
>JABFPK010001137.1:0-12494 GCA_022817445.1 Habroteleia sp. ZL-2020
ATGCTAGATAAGGGTTTTCATTTGAGTGTCATTTTGGAGCGATAATGAAGACACTTGGGGCAACCATTAGCTCGTTTATAAGTTACTTCTGATCTTTCACAGGTTCAATTTCGGAATTATTAATAGCATTTAGAATGGAAAAAAAACGCGCGATACTTCAGTGACAATTCCATTTTGGCATTTCAAGTAATTTCATTTAAATTTTAAGAACCTTATTTAAAATTAGAGAAATTCCATTTTGGTTCTTTAATATAGGTGAACAGAGTAAATTACTGCTTCATTAACATTTCAAACTATATTACCACAGTTTTTAAATTATTTTTAATAATAATTTTGCAAATTATGAATTATAGAATTTATGTTAAATTTAAATGCTTTGCAATATCTATTTTGATACCTTAAGGTGATACTGGAGTTCTGCTGCATCGGAATTAGGGTCTTTTTAAATTAAAATTTTTTGGTAATAAACAGAATTTTCTAAAATATATCACCTTATTCTTTGATAATGGAAGAATTGCATGGTGGAATAAAGTATCATTTCTACTGTAGACTTTTGGCTGGATAACCTCCCCCGTTTTTTAGAATAAGTACGTATTAACAGAAAAACGGGGGAGGTTACCCAGCCAAAAATTTAAAATAAAAATTAATTTATCTTTTACCGTACAATTCTCCCATTATCAAAGAATAAAGTGATGTATTTTAGAAAATTTAGTTCATTACCAAAAAATTTTAATTTAAAAGTCCCTATTGCGTTGCAGCAGAACTCTAGTATCACCTTAATTAAATAAATCTGTTCTTATCCTCTCCATTTTAACATTTTTGTTTTACCAGGATTTTTAGCAGGCTTTTTAGATCCGTTGTACGACTCTAATTATGTTAATTTGATTATTTAAAGTTTAATTCATATTTTGGTGTTATAATCTTTGGTGTTAATAATAAATAAAATTGTTATCATATATATCAGTTTAAATTTCCCTAATATGAATATTTTTTAAAATTGTAATTAATCTACTTAATTGTAATATTTCGTCACGTCATATTTATTTTGTAATCTCGATACGATTATCTTTATTTAGACACGTTCATTGCATATCGTTAATCCAATTTGGTATTATTCGTGTAATGACTTCTTGTTTATCACCTTATCAAACTGAATTCAAAACTTATCCATCACGTCGGAGATTTCTCCGATCTCTCATTTTTATTTTACCATCTACCTTCATTTATTTTTCATTTCACATTAATGAATCTTCTTTTATATTGACTATTCTAATTTACCATTCTTCCTCCCTTAATTATATTCTGTCATTCTCATTTGAAATTTCAAAATTTCCTGTGACCTTTTAATTTAAATAGCACGGACAATTTTACGGAAACTCTTATCTTATAAGGAAGTCTGAAATTACCATTACTAAATTAGTGCTGGTTTGACTCCCCGAGCCAATATAACTATGTATAACTAATATCCATATCTTGTCCTTTCAACCAATTATCCTTAAACACATATCGCTCTTCGATCCTACTTAAAATAAAACGCTTGTTGTGTTCGCTTTCAACTACCTTTAATTGAGAAAATTTTCCTCGCTAAAAACAGCTCAGCTTTCACAACACCAATATTTACTATTTAAATGACACAAATGTCGTGTCTTTGACATATTTCAGCAATTATTCCTTGAGCATACAACTTTGCCATCCGAATTAAAGTAAAACACTTTCTGTGTTCAGTCACAGTTCCGAGACATTAACAATCCTTTTCAAGCCTTAAACTGAAGATCAAACAAAAATTACCAGTTTCGTTATTACTTGCATGAAATAATTTTTTTAATTATTCATTTGCTTGTTTTTAATGCCCTATTTATAAATCGGTCGTTTCATCTGTCAACGCAACAAAAGTTATTCATTTGAACGTACCCGCGAAGAAAACACGCGACTAACAAGTTTATACCTTCGCCTCTAAATCGCGACATTTTGCAGCTAACTCGAATAGCTGTTTTACGAACAGCGGTTTACACTCAAAACAAAAGCCTCTTGTACGAGCACAGAAATACATACACAGCAAGCACGAATGCATTTCGCGACTATGAATAAGTCACTTTATTGCGAGCCGTGTGCTTTTTTATGAATGTAAAAATTTGTTCTTCACATTTACGGCTTCGTATTACAAATAGCGTGCTTTTTCGATGCGGAAAACATATATTTTGGTTGCTGTCATTGTACCACGGTTTGTGGTGTCACTTCAAGAATTCAAATCTAGCAAATTCCCTTCCAATTAGTAATTTCACTCCTATAATAAATAAATTGATAAATAAAAGTCAGATAAAATTAAATTGTTTTGCATCAGCCAGAGTTATTTTACATTCTGTAAAAACAAATAGTTTTTGATACTTTACAAAAAGTCATAAATAATGTCTTAAAATAAAACATTTTTATAGAAAAATGCATTACAAAGTGTCTAGATGTCTTTAAATAGGGCATTTAAATAGTTAATTTTAAAATTCAATGAGTAAAAATAAAAAATAATATAACTTAAAATAACAACTGTGCGTATATGCAATTTTTGTTAAATTTATAACTATTAACCAATCGGAATACACAATAAAAAATTAAAAACTATTGTCCTTGGTAGTCCAAAATATAAAAATTTTTTATAAATTGAATATGTACCATTTATATATCGCAATGTTTACCACAAAAATACGTCGTTTCAAAAATCATATTTAATTTGAACAATTTTGTTGCAAATATTACTGTAACAAATAACAAATATTATTGTAATATAATTTTAGTTTCTCTCTGTAATTTCATGAATGAATTCTCATTAATAGAACATCAAATTATAGAAAAGGATTCATCGCAGCAATTAAGGTGGTTTTTATTGTGTTGCTGCTCGATATCGCGAGACGAAATAATGCTTCAATCTTCAACCTTCGTAAAGTTCGTGGAATTGTGGAACATTTAAAAGTTTACGTTTAAGGATGTACTGAAGCACTTACCGTCATTTTCTACACTTCGCGTTGCCTGCAGTTCATAGTACTTTATAAGTAACAAGTATCTGATAGCGGATCCTCGCGTTGCTTACAGGTCGACGGAATAAGGTCCTTGAAACTTCTTCAGAAACATTTTAAATAAAGTCTACGTCTTGAGATATTGGTCCAAGAGTGGAACAGGTATCATTAAAGATTTTACACTGCAGATTGTATGCGTATTGTAATTCAGTCGTTCCTCTTTGTAAATAAATAGGCACTTATAAAAATCTCATCAGAAGCAACGAACGAGTATCTTAGCACATTGTAATTTAGGACCATTTTTTGGTTCATCAAAAATTAAAATACAATTTACATTGAAATTGCTGGACATTTTGTATAAATATATTTCAACGGAAAATGATTATTTATTATTTTAGTTTGTTTCAGAAATCCAGTGTTTTTCTTGGAATTATATAGGCCAACATAAAAACTGTCAGTAAATGGTCTAATAAAATATATTTTCTTATCAAATATTGCGATATGAGTCAGAAATGTTAATAACAACGTATTTTGAAATTCACCCTTGTGCCAAAATTGTAGTATCCATAAAAATTGTACTAAAACAGATTGATATTTGTCCGTGTGTTAAGTTAGATTTAAGAGATGGCGAGTGTTGCTTACCCTCAGTAGCTGCTGCTTACATATTGATCCATCATGCCATTAGTGGGAGCAAAACGAAAAAACAACGTACAGTATCATCACTCGCCGAGTAGATTAAATTCAGATAATTTTGTTATAATTCCATATTTTGTCTACTCAAACTTATTAAAGCCACACGATTGTTTAACAAATTTTCCTTTTCTCCGAAACGTTGCTATTATATCTATCAATTTCAATTATTCACGACAAAGGAATTCGGCGGAATGTTGGATAATTTAAATTATCCGCGGGAAAGTTTAATTAAACATTTTTCAATTAAATGTTGAATGGAAAATGCACTTATGATATCGTGTGTTGTTCGTTTCATAATATAATGCAAGTCTCATCATCAAATATTACTTATTTTATAAAGTTTATTCCGTTATTACATATTTAAGCAACTGTTGAAGTATTATTAGAATTATTATTATAATTAATTGTTTTTATTGTATTTACTATTGATTTTTATTGATAATGATTAAATTTTGTTGCTGTTAATTATTGACATTAACTTTTTTACATGATGTTATGTAAATAATACAATTTCAAATAAATTAAAAAAGTCTAAAATATATTATTGGTTGAATAATCATCAAAGAAGAACACTCCATGTAATCATCTCCCAAATTTTTATCCTAGAGTGTACTTACGATCAAACACGTTCCTATACAAGGTGTCCAAAATTGAAAGTACAATTAGACTATCAAAAATCCTATAAATGAGAAATTTAAAATAAACATTTTACATTTAAATATATAGAACCCCTTTTTTAATATTTTCTCATTTTTCATTTTTTCATATTTTTTCATTTTTTAATTCCAAATTGAAATTGAAGTTCAAATCAAAACCAAAATATTTTGATATGAATCATTTTAATTATTTTTTAATGCAAAAAGACTACTTTTTTAAAAAGTATTTGAAAATGAAATGAAAGCAAATTAATTTTGCAATGATAGGTCTACTATTTATATAAAATAGTTATAATATCAAACTTTCAAAGCAATTTCATAATATATATGTTGGATGACGTGTAAAATAAAAACAAAATCAAACATTTAACGATCGTCGCCAAAAAATGTAAATCTTCGAACGAACGTCCCTCAAAATTTATAGATTTTACCCAAGCAATGAATCGTTTCTTTTTATGACGTGATCGCAATGCCCCGAAAACGATTAAAAATACAATCCTGTATCAAAAAGTCGTTCTCGAAATGCATTAAAATGAAGGACAATTTCTTTAAGCAGAGTTTTAATGACCGACAGCGTAGTATGCGAATAAATGTAAAGTATTCTCAAGCGCGATATATAAAAATTAATTTACTTCTAAATGAAATCAGAATACGTCGTTCCGAGGATGATTTCAAGATTGCTTAAGGAAAAATCGTTAAATGTAACTTTCGCCAAATCTCTTGTCAGCGCACTTGAAATATTTTAGACATTTTTTATTGTATTAGTGCAAATAAAGTTTATTGTATAACCTGTTTCATAATGAGTGAAATTTGAAAATGTTTGTCTTTTTATGTCTCTCTTATAGCTTTCTTATATCTATCATCATAAAAAATTAATCCACTTTATAACAAATATAAATTTTTGTTTACAAATTTGTAGAACATAATTGATTCTATATCTGCTATATTGATCTAAATCTGCGTTTCATATTCTCCACGAAGAAAACTTCTTTCTATAAAATTTATAAATTTTATTCTACAATTTGCGAATAATTTTTTCATTTATTTTATTGTTTTTATTTTGATTATTGGAGTAACTCAATAAACAATTCAACCTTTAAATGTTCTTTTTAAAATTATACCTGTATGAATATACATTTTGCAATTTTCATTGAAGACGCAAGAAATTTTATTCGAATTTTTTGCGTAAAGTAATATATTTTAGTTCTTCGTGACACCACATGTATTAGTTAAAAAAAACTTGGAACCAATTCAAAGCGAATATTTTATTGTCATTTATTCATTATCGGCAATTTATTACGTCTATTTTATTAACTTTCTTTTATCATTTACATTCAAATAAAATATTAAAAAATATTAATATTAATATAATATTAATAAAAAATTTATTGTTATAATTGCGATGTATTAAATTTATTGCTATTAGTTAATGATTACATAGAATACAGTTATTATATATACACATATTTAAAAAGAATTAAACATTTATGTTCATAAATTATATTATTCATTTACATGAGATTATTATTAATTTCCGTATAATTTAGTTGAATTGAATGACGTGCAATTTACTTTGCGTAATATTTTATATTTATCCAAACTTTATATTCATTAATAATGTGTAATACAATGTAACTATTACTATTAAAAGAACAACTAAAACATATTTATTTAGGCATATGCTTCAATAACCACACAATGTGTACAATATGTTTCCATGTTTAATAGCAGTCGTATTAAACTTGTATACCTATTGCATATATATTATTTTATTCACATTTATGAATCATTTTTCTTATCTCTAATTCTATATGATTTTCTTCTCTGGGAATGATCAATATCTTTATAATATTTTATATAATTAAGTAATTGCCATTTGAAATAAAGTTTGACGTACAACATGAATATCCTATATTTCATCACTAGCATATAAAGTATATAATAGAATACAAACGCTTGGCAACCAATTAACCTTTACCAATACCACAAAATTTTGATAATTATTCTAAAATGTCATATCTCGTTTTTTCAAATACTGTAGTCAAAATTCAAATTCAAGACAATTAATTCCTTCACCTATTCCCAATCAATCATGTCATTGATTGCAAATTTCGATATATTTCACTTTTTGTTTCATGCACAAGACAACAAAAATCAATCCCAATAGCTTTCTCTCATAGCCTTTAATTTGTTTTAAATAGAAGTGAAGACAATTTTGGTTTCTCGACAGTCAATTACCAGTGACATAGAGCATAAATAAGGAATAAACGGTTGGTGCAGACTGGAGGTGTATAATATGTTTGTTTCTACAGCAGTCGGACAGATGTATTTGAGAGCACATAAATTAGCGATGTGCCGTCGGTTTCGTGATAATCGAACGAATGGTATTCATTGGGTAAATTGGTCACAGTTGGAAACAGGCTTATCAATATACTTCATATCTCCAGCGTAATTTCGAGCCAAGAATAACGGTGAATCAGGCGCGATCGATATCCGAAGGAATATCGCGGGCCGTATAGATGCACGCTCGCGTACAATTGGAGCAAGGCAACATCGTCGAAACGTACGCAGAAAAAGATAAATGCTAATTTGGCGCTTGAGATGGGTCGCCATGCGAGACGAGGCATATTTACATGTAATTGCTTTCCGCGAATCCACCTACTCGCGTCCAGTTGCTTTTGATAAAGGTAATTATAGGTTTGCCCACGCTAATGCTCTTCACGAATATCCTCGGAAGTAGGCTGGTAATATAATGGATACCTACGGCTACGCACGTACCTACGATTCCTGTGAAAAAAACTGACGAATCGCGCCTCGTCGCTAACGGAAATACACCAACTAAGCCGATCTAGCCGATAGCCTTTATTTATTTGCTCGTCCGCGAAATTTCGACGATTACCCCAGGTAAACACGGTCCATAATTATACGCAATTAGCTTAGAAAGGCTGGCCGCACAATTTTAGGACTTTCTCATAATGTACCCAGTCGTGACAAATATATTATTAAGTCGATTCGGAATTTTGAATTTGCAATTCGCAAAGTTTTAATTGATCGGATTTCACAAACCTTCGCTTTGCATTATCAATTGGATTTGATTGCGACTGTATTCTTGATGCCTTGATGAGTATAATTAAGCAAATAATTACAGGGGTTTCAAATTTATATTTTAAGTTCGATTACTGCATAGTAATCATTTTCATATTGCTAGTTTCTTGTTGATAAATTTGCGTGTTTGAATTAGCGTCGATATTTTGATTTTGGTATCGATATTACTTTATCTTGTTATCCGTTCAGTTATATTAGGTCAACGGTACCCGACCATCTACTTTCGTTAATCTTGATCTTACTCGTCTAAGATATAATTCTTTAGAAATTTTCAACTGATGATCTTCATCGGCTTATCTTAATTCAAATATTTTCAATCACTTGGCAGCAAATTACCGTGTTACTTTTTTAATTTTTCTTATATTCCGTTAATTTTTGTTTTAATTACTTAAGAGTTTAATATAGCAATTGTTATTATTTTTTTAAATTTAATTCCTTTGATTTTATGTATATAAATTGCTAACCAACTTTTTAGTCTCCTAGGATTTATTACTCTTATTCATACTAGTAAATTATGTTATTCATAGTTCATTATTCCTATTCCTAGATATAATTGTATTATCATCTGAAAAATGACTAAATAAAACATTTAGAATAAAAACATATGTTGTGCTTGTATATATTTTATATATTAATATAAATAAAAAAAATTGGATTTATTTTTCTAAGTCTTAATCCAACTAAATGCAATTTCTCATTTTAAATTTATTACCCTATTCTAACAGTCTGTTATTTTTCCATTATCGTCTTCATTACCTTAATAGTTTAATTTTATTAATTTAAAGATTCTGAGAGATTCTTTGATTAAATTATGGTTAATTATCTTTAAAGCATTGAATTCATTGCGTTATCAATTTGGCAATAATTTGATTTAAGTACGACTCTGGCATAACTGGTATTTATACTATTAATTAATTTTTATATAAATTACAATTACAAAATGCAGTGACAGAATTAATTTATGCGTAACAGATAGACCTTGCTATAATCATATTCAATTTGCTTAAATTATAATTATCATAACAAACATTTGAAGAGTATATATTTGGATGTTTTATGACATATCCTTCGTATTTAAATCCCCATGTCACTAGATAAATTTAGTTTTATTCTGCCAATTTAAATATAATATACCAGCTATTAAAATAAAAATTATTTAATTCAACGAATTTTAATTGAACCATTAAACTAAGGTTAACAGCAAGAAGCGAATGCAGAAATTGGAACTTATATTAAAATAAATTGCTTTAATATTATTCCGTGACTGACTATAAAACTACCTAAATTGAGCGTCGAAAAAACTCAAAGCGCCGAGCTACGCGCGAGCAAATTATTTGTTCGACTGTTGTGCCGAGTGAGAGGCAGATAGCCTTACTCTGATAAGAATCCGAAATTCATTAATTATTGAAAATTACAATAGCCTCCTCGAAAACACGCCTGCAACATTTGTACATAATAAAAATGGCGTTAACATAAAAATTGCACGGCTGTATCTTTAGTTTATTTTTTTCTTTTTTCAGTTAAGAGTATATATCTCTGATGATAATCATCGGCGAGTTTTTATGCGCAATATGTACTACTTTTTTGCTCGACGAAACAATCACGGTGTTCTATGCAAATATAATTCTTGAGAAAAGGTGATGAAATGCAAAGCGCACGGTGAAAGGATACGCCGTTGGAAAAATCGCGCACGCTCGCGTTATTACGCGAAAATTGCCTCGATTTTCGGCGAACCGACTCGATTTTCTGCAAATTTCCGTCGATCGCCGCGTCAATTTATGACGCGTGACGCATAAAAGCGCCGCGAATTAAGACTTAATAAAGTTATTGTATATGCGATTCTCAAACGAGCGAGCGTTTTGCTTTTTTTGCGCAACCATTTTCTAAATGTAACGAACTTTATTGCCGACATTATTAACGTTAAACTGTTAAGGTTACATTTTATTATCATCGTCGTAATTTTCATCCGCGAAATATTAACATCCCGAATGTAAAAAATTTTATTATACAAATTATCATAATTACAGCAAATTAAGACGTACCGAAGGAGGCTAAAAATACCGGCCGTAATTGCGTCTACCATTTGGCGAAAATCATTATTGATTCCGCGATAATCGTTCCCGTCCTTGCTACACATGTCCTTAGATACTTTGAGTCAATTCAAATTAGCATAATATCCGCGTTTCAGTTAAACGAATCTAATTTCGATCGGCGATTGACGAGCAACTAAGATTGTTCTAATTCCGATTACTGGCTAATCTTGCATTACGACTTCATTGTTTACAAATCAAAACCGTCCTAAGTGAGATCGAGGATTCTGAATGATTAATAACAATTTTGACATTGTTCTAATACATCCAAATTGGATAACGATAGTATAATGATATACAATTATCGAGATATAATCACTTTTATTTAAACTATCTTAATTTCATTATCTAAATGTCAACACTGAAGTTGAGTAATCTTCATTTGCTTATCTTTATTTAATTATTTTCAATCCAGGATATTCAAAATATTTGCTTTAATTTCTTTTAACGCGCGATTTCGATTTGATCGTTTATATTTCATTTGCATTAAAATTGTTTAAATATCATCGCTTTTATTTTATTGATTTTGAAGTTGTTTTTCAATCGATTAAAAGTTAAAAAATAAATAAAATCGATAAAAGCTTATTTCGAACGACGATAAATGTAATGATTATTTGATTATTTTCATCAACACTATCATCGTCGTCACTATCGTTGACATTAATTATCTTTATCATTAAATTTCATAAAACTCAATGTATTTTTTAGCAAATCTCTGTCAGCAAATATTTTCTCATTTTCACCGGTAACGTGAATATTCAAAATTGAAAATTGTTTTCCGTGATAAGCGCTGGTTATTCACGCACGTGCCGTCGATCACGTAATCGCGCGTGTCACATTCTTGTTGAACCCTGATAACAATAAGTGACATTAGGCAGAGGCGCATCTTTTTCAATCAACATTATTAACTTTTATATATTTATATTTGCGCGTTATCGTGCGACGGCTGCAATTTTATAGGATAAAATGAGATAGCGTGTGGCATGTCAAACGTTCAAGATCTCACACTGCTTCGCGTTTCATTTACGAGGCGAGGCAGAAGGATGAAAAAAAAGAATTGTCAGCGGAAAGGAAAAAAGGCCGCGATTAAATTATCAATTACGCACTGTCGTGTAAGTGAGAACCATGTTGTAGTATATCGTAGATGAAAAAGCGTAATTAATTTGCGAATAATTGTTTACGACAATTATTATGATATTGTCTTGCGGAATCAAAACAAATTTTCCTGATTACAGCGTTACGAAAGCGTGGCATTTTTGCGCTCTATTGTCTGCACGCAAGTCATAAGTTTAATTAAAAAAGTTATTCTTAACGAAAAGCTCAATCAACTTGGACTTTGCGGCAACGAAACAATCGTTTTACAAATTTAATTCAAAATGTTTACGTTATTTGGTGTTGTTATTTGCAGGGATTACATTTGACGGTTCTAGACGCGCGCACATATAGTTTGCTCGTTAAACTTGAGCGAATCCGAAGTCATTTATATAATGACCACTTTGTACGTGAACATGCGCGCTTTTTCAAACGATTCGAAACGAAACGAATTACAGGTGTTCGACATTATTTCGTGGAAGGCTTTTTTATAAATTGATTCGATCGAGTGACAACTGCATAACTTAGGCATGTAATTTTGTTTTCGTTATGATTTATTTACAAATGTCAGTTTATTAATAAAAAAATGCACGACCGAGTATTCAATTAATTTAATTGCGAACCAAACAATCGTACCGTTGCAAAAGGCAGAATAATGTTGAAATAAAATAAGTTTAATTTATAATGAAATTATAGCGCGAGGAATAATTCAGCGGAGCCGAATGTATCGGTTCAGACATTTAATTATTCATTAAATAACCTATCGTTTAATCAGTTATGTGAGTGTGTGCTCTAGTTTTGTGTCTTTTGTTCTTAGTCTAAGTTATTTTATTCAAATTATAATGAAATTAAAATTCATCTATTTTTTTAACATTAAACAGCTTTTAAATTTGCAACAATAGTGGGATATTTGAAATGCGTTAGGTTTTTTGGCACAAGTAAACACGCCATAAATTTGATTATAATAATATTCAATAAATATTGCAATAGGGCTGTATTGTTATTATATAATTCAAGACTATATGTTTCTTTGAAATTTAAATATTTATAATAAGCAAATTTATTTTGTGGATTCATCTAGGATGATTAATTTTAATCCTAGCAAAATTTTGTTGTACTCGTATTGATTACAAATAATACAACTTTTTAGTAATAAATTATTTCATTTTTGTTAATAGCCTGAATATAAAAATATTCACAGTATACGGTATGATGTTTATGTATTGTCTATTATGTAATCCATATTTTAAGCTAAAATTATTATATGTATATTACGTTATTGAATATAAAATGTAATTAACTCGACTTTTTTAAACTATTTAATTTGATTTTAATTCTGATTTGATTATTTAGTTAATCACTTTGTATACTATCGGAAAGAAAATGAGACACTTGAAAAAGTTTGAAAATTTCCCAATTTTTAAGCCGTTATATCTCGCCTGAATATGATTCGAGATGATACTTTGAGTTTTGAATAGCTTGAAACTTTCTCTTTAAAGTCATGTAAGTTAGGGCGATGCAAACTCCCTTCTTCCTCCCTCCTCCTGGGAAGAATAAGAGAAGTCAAAAGTGTAAAAAATGTCCAATTTTGCGAACTTGTACCGTAGTAAAAAAATATCATATAAAAAAGCATAACTTCGTGCTAAAAAATCCTAGGCACTTGAATTTTTGTGCGATTTGAAGAAAAGTCAATGAAAACTTTAATACAAATGAACTCTAATTGCCAATTCAAACTAAAAAAATTTTTTACTGCGGTACAAGTTCGCAATTTGGACATTTTTTTACACTTTTGATTCCTCTTGTGCTTTAGGGGGTGGGCTAACTTACATGGCCGTAAAGAGAAAGCTTCAAAC
>JABFPK010001138.1:0-12489 GCA_022817445.1 Habroteleia sp. ZL-2020
ACAACCAAGTTCCAACGCTCGCAGGAATGATCCCCCTGGACAGAAACATTACATGCAACCAGGTGCTAGGGTTGGTAGAAATACACCGTCAGGTCGAGAACATCATCTTCAGAGAACAAGATCAAACGATAGAGCTGAAAGACGTGACATTCCTCCCGGTCAGGAACGCAACGTTCCTGTACAAAGAACAGAATCAGAGTCTATTGGTAAGGATTCGTCGAGTTTGGAGGCTTTCTTTCGTGAAAATTGGATTGCAAAATAATAGGATTTATAATGTTATATAGTAGTGTACTTTATATTTATTATAAAAAATTTAGTTACATAGTTTTTCATTTGTTTTTCAGAGATTATTTTTTTAAATAATAGAGTAAAATGTCAGTTTATTCTGGCATAATCAAAAAATATATTTTTATAAATTATAAAAACTGATTAAACATTTTAATAAACCAATTATAGTATAATTTAAAATTTATCACGCGTACAAATAAAAATACGTATTTCTTTTAATATATTACTTGATACTTATGTATATTACGAGTATATTATATTTAGATAAGAGTATTTCTCTTTATTAGAATGTCTGCATATAATTATGAAAATAATATTATTCTATTTATAATGTTGTATGCAGAACGTAGAAATATTCCATCTGGAAGAGAAAGAATGCTTCTTCCGCAGCAATCAAGAAATGATCCATCCGGTGAAGAAAGAACTATGGGGCAAGTGCAAAGCATATTAGAACCAAGCGAAACTCGAGAGGTTCCTGGTAGAGGCAATGAGACGGAAGAATCGGATCGTCTTGCTCCGAATAGCGGCGCCAGACAAATTCTTGGCCGTTCTTCACCAAACGATACTGGCTTAGTTACAGATGATAGATCTACTTCTCGAGTTGTTACTGGCTCTCAAGAACTATTGAATTCAGTTGGTGAGTGAAAATTTAAAATTGACAATACAATTATTCAATAGTTATTTGTTTTTTTCAATTATGTTTGATTATATATACATATACTTGGTTAAAATAATATTTTTTACGCCTTTTTTTTATTTGTTTTATGTAAATTATATCCCTCTATCACCAAATTAAACATTTGTTGGCCTATAAATCAAAAGTAGCAATTTAGTTTTAAACTATTAGTGAAATGTGTTAATATATTTTTAATTTAGCTACAAATGTCGCTCAAGAACCACTGAGCGATTCTATGAACAAAAGGGAAGAAGCTGTTGGTGCTTCTATTAGAGAAAACAATGATACCCAGGGATCTCCGAGTCACAGAGATTCATATGAAGATGGCGATGATGAAGGTTCTGTAAACAGTAAAGATGGAAGCAAAGAAAGACGTAGAGATCCCAGCCCAGATCGAAGACGCTATGACTATGATAGAAAATCTTAGTAAGTGCTATTTATATTAATTTATACAAAATATGAAATAATAGTTTTAAATTATAATATATGTAATTTATTCTGTATAATTCATTATTTAAAAATATTATTGTAAAAATTATGTTTGTTTTTACTAAATAATTGGTTTATTTTTCATATAGTTATAATCGTGATCGTGATTACGAAGATGATTACTATTACGATCGTCGTCGCGACTATGAACGGCCTTTCAATTCTCGCGAAGATTTGGATCGTCGTGATAATTACAGAGATGACGATCGTAGACATCAGAGTCGCGATGATTTAGACCGGCATCCCAAAGAAGATGATCGCAAGGAACGTCGAATGAAAGACGATATGGATGATAGAGATGGTAGAAGAAGGATAGATGATCGAAGACTACCGTCGGGTGTCCCTCGCCCTGATGATCTTCGACATAGGGACATTCGAGAATACGATATGCGTTATAAAAGAGAAAGAGATATGGATAGGGATCGAGATTATGTCGATCGCGATAGGAGAAGAGATGATAGGCGCCACAGAAGATATGATGATTACAACGGTAGAGATCCTTATCGCAGAGATTTTTACGATGATTATAGGAGATTTGAGGATTACGATCCAAAAGATCCCTATCGCAAAGATTATTATGATGATTATGGTCGAAGGTACAGGAAGAATCTAATTTTCTTATAAATTTCCAAAGTTGTAATTTATTCGATATAAAGTAATGAAAAGTGTCAAAGTTTACTTTCTATAATCTACTTTCGGAGATATCAGAAATCCAAAAAATTAGATTTTGTCGACTGAAAAAAGTGTGGCCGACTCTTAATTTATTTATCTTGAAATATCTGAATGTCTTTTAAAATGATTATAAAATTTACGAAATTTGTAGTATTTTATTTTAAATATTTTATATTAAGTTTTTCTTGTTCCAGCTCTCGTCCCTCTAGCAGATCTTCGTACAACGATAGAGAACGTGATTATTATATGAGGAATAGGGATCCTTTTGTCTATAATTGTAAATATAATATTTTATATTTAAATTAAGTATATTATATAAGTACAAAATTAATTTTTATTATTTATATGTTTAGATTATGGTTCCGATTATTCTGGCAATTATAGTAGCAATTATTATGCCTATTTGGAAAATTTGTCACGAACAAATCCTGTAGCATACGCTGAATGGTATCACAAGTACTATGCGAATCATTCGCAAGCCAACGCAAGAGCTGCCTCCAATTATGCGGAAGACAGAGCTAGTGTACATTCTGGGCAAAGTTCTTGCGATGATCGGTAATGATTTCATCTTTATAATAAACGCAGTTGATTTTGTCTATTTCTAAATGTAAAATTATAATTATTTGATCTTATTTTTTATAAATCAAAATCATTTAATAAAGAAATTTATAAAATCTCAAAATATTTTTCAACTAAATAATAATTTTGCTATGACAGATATGATCAACTGTAAATTTAAATGTCTATTAAAAATAAGTTCTAAATATTTGAGTTTATCCAATTTAAATGTTTGTTTTTATAGAAATGATGATTAATCTCTTATAATTTAATTTTGAAATTTGAACGTTATATGTTAGCACAAATTCCTTCTCTCCAAGTATCCTCAAACATCTAGCAAATAAATCTTTGTATGTTCCTTGTTTTCCTCAATACGTATGGACTGGAATTTTTCCTGAAAGACGTACTATATATTACAGTGCTAATAGGTATAACCAAGAGATAAATATTCCTTGCATTTTTATATGCAGACTATTGAATTAATACAAGTAATTTTACTATTAATACGATGTAGTATATTTTTCAGTATATAAAACTATCTATAGAATATTATTATATTTTATATAGTATATAAAACTTATCTTTAAATGTATTTTTATTAATTTATTAAAATCCAGTATAATAGTTTACTTATTTAGTCAGTAAGTTTGAATTTAGTTTCTAATTATCACATATAAAACATTATGTCAACCATATTATGTCAACTGATATTAAAATTTTAATTTTTTGTATTATTTATTTATATATTTAGAAAATGTAGTGCATAATAATATACATTTTTTATATATATCTTTAAAAATCTCTTAATAATAATTCAATAATAAATTTTGTTAACCATCATAAAAAATGTTTTTTATAATTTATTGTAGATCGGCAAGCGATAAACGGAATTTAACGGACATGTCTATTGTGGAAGATCACACTATTGCATCCTCTAGATTAACACCAACTAAATTTTCTACTTCTCATGTAAAAGGTAATTTTACAAAAACCTTAATTAAAAGTAAATGTTTATTTATTTTTAACTTTATTATAATGCACGTATAAATAAGTGTTGTTACAAAGAAACCTATTTTAATTTATAAATAATTCTAAAAATCTTGACTATTTAAATATTATTTATTTTTAGCTTCATTTTCTATTGGATCTTTATTACAAATTATTCCAAGTTATCCTGCTGATGGTGAACGCGCTCGAATCAATATTTTCCGAATAGAGAATGTTCTTCAACAAGATGCCTTGACTCGAGAATTGAAACTCTACCCGGGACCATTGATTAAGCAAGTGTAATTGATCATACAAAACTTTAGGCATGCGTATACCCTAGCTGTTAATTTTGTTTTCATCTTCTGCATTATCTATTATCTATTAGTTTGCTCAGAATGCATATTCATTTATAATATATTTATACGCATGCGTAATTGTTTTTAACCACTTTTTTATGTTATTCGTATTAATAATTTAAACACTTTAGTAGTTTTGTCAAAAATCTTTCTTAATTATCATAAAAGTATAATTTTTTTTGTACGAAACGAAACTACTAAAAAGCATAAGAACAATACAAGGTTAATGCAGATTGAATATTTGTATTCTTATAACCGTTAACAGTTAGAATTTTATTCACAAATTTTTTCAAAATTATAATTTATATTTTTGGAATCAATTCATTTATAACTTTATAATTATATTAAATAGCAAAATTATTATTATTATAGAGGCGTAACTCACAAGAAGACTATTATTGAATATTGCGAAGCAAAAATAAAGAAAGCTGCAGCCAGTGAAGAAATGGTTGATCAAGCATCATATATTCTTCTTTACGAATTCATGATAATGTTAATTCAACAAAATGGGGTAATTAAAATGATATAGTTTTCTATATCATTTATAATTTCTTTTTATATATTATAATTTCAAATTGTATTGTATAATCTATCCGTATTCAATTATTTTTATGTTGGAGAATAGATTTTAATGTGGTTAATTTTTATTTTTAGAATGTCGTCGGGGTGGATATCGCGACACTTTTGCTCAAGAATAAAGATACTTATCCTTATGATTTATGTAAAGAATCTCGATATTCAAGACGAGAATCAACGATATCTCAACGCTCGGCGGCTTCCGGCGATGAGGGAAATGCTTCTCTGGCAGAAGTATCATTGGCTCACGAGAAAGTGGACAATACTAAACCACGAAAAACAATCGACGAAATAACGAACGAGTTCAGAAAAACATTGCTTTATGGTCTCGTTCAAGAAGCTTTAGGTATTTATGCATTTTTAAACGTTCTTCTTGCAATTTTATTTTATAATTATAATTTATTAATTAGATTACACTAAAAATAGAAAAATTAGTTTTGTGCTAATATTGCTAATCTATTCGTTTTATAATTATACATAGTGAATTGTATTTTGCGTCGAATTATATATATATACATGTATATTTGTGCGAAAATCTAGGAAAATTCAAGTGATTGTTTTATACATTTCTTTCAAATCCTTCTAATTTATGAATATATTGTTTTATTTCTAAACTATTGTTATTTTTTTATTTCAGAATATGCAATGTATGAGGGTCTTTGGGGACACGCTCTTTTCTTAGCCAGCAAATTAGATAAACGCACACATGCATCAGTCATGACTCGATTCGCTAACAGCTTACCGAGTCAAGATCCTCTACAGACACTGTATCAGCTTCATTCGGGACGCGTTCCTGCAAGTGTCACGGTATTAAATAATATTATAATTTCTGATTTAATGATATAAAAAAAGTTTTACTGTAAATTATTGTGCAAGCGACTTGCAATTTCAAAAGTTATAACTATTATTAAATGGAAAATTTAAACCTTAAACATGCTCATAAATTTAAAATTATTACTAAAGAAGAATATTCTTTGAATAAAATGAACTTTATTTTTAATAAAAAATCAGAATCTGCAATAAAAAATGTGTATTTAAAATTTCAAAGCTGTCATCCCTAGAGGTTGGGGTTGAGGGATCAAAAATTAATTTCTCTTTTAAATTTCTTTTTATACCAAAAATAATGAAAGAAATTTATAAATTAAATTTCAGTGCATCGCTGATCGTAAGTGGGATGACTGGCGACCACATCTTGCTATGATCATTTCGAACACATCAGCAAACCCAGAGATAAATCGTAGATCTATTACTATTTTGGGGGATACTTTAGCATCTCGTGGAGATATCCACGCAGCCCACTTTTGTTATATATTAGCTCAAGTCGATTTTGCGGCGTATGATGTAAAAGATGCCAAATTAGTTCTGATTGGTGCTAATCACCACAAACCTTACGAGGAATTCGCTACTACAGAAGCAATCATGCTAACAGAAATATATGAGTACGCACGCAATTTGAGCGAGCCCGGGTTTACGCTAGTTGACTTACAGACCTTTAAATTTAACATGGCTGTAAAGATGGCAGATCATGGCTTGCTGGAAAAGGCATTACTTTATATCGAACAAATTGCTGTTAATATTGTGAAAGATACGTCCAGGTACACTATGAGCATGATCAATGACGTTTACAAGTTAGGCGATAGGATCAAGTATCATGATCCTGTTTTCAAAGATTCGCTAGAAGATGCAGCAAACTTGAACTGGCTCAATAATTTGGCGGAAGTTGTGAACAAGTATCAGGTATTTCAAATTTCCATAGACTTTAATATTACATCTAATAAACATAAAATGAACTTAAAAACTAATTGGATCATTTAATTTTAACTATTTAGAACTTTATTATTATTTGTTATCATATCATCAGACCCATTATTTTTTTAATTTAAAATGCTTTTCTTTGCATAGATAGATAGAGTAAAATGAGTAATAATACAAAAAATGTTAATGCAAAATAAGTACGAAGTATTCTATTGTAAATTATTATTGACATAAATGTTTTTTTTATCTATATCCATAAAATATTATGTTTTATTAACCATTAATTTAATTTTTCTCATAGACTGGGGAAATTATCCAAGAGAACACATATCCTCAAACAAGTTCCGACGCGAAATCTTACACAAATTCAGAAACCGAAGCCCAGAGTCAGAAGCCAAAGTGGGGCACTCCGCAACAAGAATATCAGGAAGGACCAAGCTCAATGATGGAAATCCTTCCAGCAGTAGATTCCCAAACACACTGGCAACCTAGGTCACTGCCTGGAGCAGTTCCCGAACAATACGACCAAGCTAACCACTATGTTCCAAATATTGTTGAACAAAATCAATTCCAACAGCAGGATTACTGGCAGGGCCAGCAAAGCTACATGTCTGACGATTATAGTGGACAGGATTATACTCAGTCAGATTGGTCACAGCAACAGCAAAACAGCCAACAGTATAACACAGGACAATCAACAAATGACGCAAACCAACATCAGCAGAATTGGGATTATGAGGTAAATTATTTGGCATATACTTGAGTCAATGTGATGCTTGGTGTGCGGGTTATTCCATTGTTCTGTTTTGCATATATATGTGTTTTATGCGTTTCTTAATTTCAATCGAAAGTTCCTATAATTTTGAATTAATGCCAAAATGTATTCACACAAATTTGTATTATTTGATATTTCAAGTATATACAATTAAAGTAATTTTAATTTGTTTAATTTACTTTATATAATTATTTCATAAATAAAGAAAAGTCAACTAAGCAATAATGATATTCTACTTTATTATATCTTAAAACTTAGACACGTCAGAAAAGCGTTGTAAAAAGTGATATCTCAACTTTTTCAGCAATCACACACATAACTAAAAAATTTATATTTTACCCAGCCCAGCATATATATATATATATATAAAATTCTGAGGCAGAATTTAAATCTGTACGAGAAACTTATAATTATATAAATAATAGATAAATAATATTAACATAAATCCAGATTTTTTTTGTTTAAAAGTTTCTCATTTTTCAATAGCATTTTTCTGCCGAATTGAAAAATGTTCACGAATGATGACAATATTTAAAATAAATGTCTGAAATAGGTAGGAGTTCACTCAGAAACTTATTTATAAAATCAAAATACGATTTGCGGTAGCAAAATAGGAAAAAATCATCCCAATGCTTAGTTCATGTTTCAAAAATGTGAAATTTCGACATCGGAAATTGGTGAACTTCGTGTAGGTGTTACGTTTTTCGATAATAATTATTCGCGATATTCCTTTTTACAAGGGGACGTTGTATGTTATCTGTTTTTTGACAATTACACACATTGTCCTCTTTTTAAATGGAGTTATTATATCCTTTTTTACAACCATATTTTGAGATGTTACTTTTTACAACGGTATCCTAATGTATTCCTTTTCACAATCAAGCTATAAGATATCAATTTATTTTTAAGAGGCATCAATATATATTTATTCATATTTAATACTAACTAAATAATATACTTATATAATATATATTTGAAAAAACAAACAAATAAGATCATTGAATAATAAATGTAATGTTATACATTGAAGAATTTTTTGTATGTTTATATTTTTATTTAGGTATTGTAAGTTTGTATTATAATTGTTTAATATATATTTATTTGCTTTATCTGATAGCATGTGTTAACATTTACACTTTAAAATTAATTTTCTTCTAATATTACAAATATGTCTTTTTTTTATTCGATTGATTCAATTTTATTTTATTTTTTAAATTGCTATTATTTAACAGTTGCATACTTCATTTTATTATTACCAGATTAATTTTTGAAATAATTTTTTTTTTATTTTTTAATAATTTAATATTAACATTACGATTGTTTTATAATTACAATTTCATACTACAATACATGTTATTATTATTTCCATGAATAACGTTTATTGTTTTCTATTTTGCACAGGTCATAATTTATATATTCAGTTCGTTTTTACTTCTCTTTTTAAATATTGTTGCATGAGAATATATGTATAATTGTTAGCTAGTCATCGTTTTCAAAATGCATTATATACGTATGTGCAAGCTAAGTCCCAGATTGCAATTATTTGAGCTACTAGTAACAGCAACATTTATTTCGCAAGAACTACTTGTAACTTTTGTACTTTTCATATTTATGTATAAAAATGCGAATGCTTATAAGTTGCGAATGAATTATAAGTTATGAATATATAAAAAAATTATTTTGAAAGAAATCAAGAATTAAATGTTGAAATGATATATATTATTTTTAACTTTAAATTAATATCTTTTTATTTTCTTAAAAACTTTTATATTTAAAACAGAATACACATACTTCTTATTTCCTTTCTAATACCTTATTAACCTTGTTAACTTTTTTATTAAATATATTATCTTTTCCATTAAGATTTATTATTCATTTACACAATTAATTTTATACAAATTGCAAGTGGTTTGAAATAGATAAAATAAATGCATGTTGTTCATATACAAATTTTTTATTATATTCAATTAAAAATATCTGGCATGATTATTTGTGTTTTAATTGATAAAATTTGTTTTAGCCAATCACTTCTTTTTATAATTAAGAACAATAAATTTTTTAAATCCCGATTAAATAAATTGTAGTAATTCATTATGAAAACTCGAAAATATATCTAATTTGTAATAGGAAGATATTGTATATTTATCAATATGTATGTGTAAATACTTTAATACTAATTTAAATACTAAGTTAATTTAAAATTTAATACTATTTATTTTTACTTGAAATCTTCAATACCAAATATAAAATAAATATAGTATAATTTTGTATAATTAGCTATACTGCAGTGCATTTTCTGTTATTAAAATATTGAATTTGTACTCTAATAATGTTCAAAAGTTTATACTGTATATAAATCATGCGTTCTTATAAAATAATCTACAAAAATATAAGTTAACCATCACAAGGTGCTTTTAAAATGTCGTTTGAAAAGTCTGTGCTGTTGCCATCTGGGATCTTGCATAAAGAATTACTAAATAATATGTTAAAATTTCTTTAACGCTTGCACCTGGACAGTCGGAAAGAGAGGAAAAGTCGTCCATTCCCGAAGTAAGTAGTCAGAACTTTGCTTCATGTCGTAATGCTGGCGTCGTCGATGATTATCCGCAAACCTCTTTGCGCCGGCGCAAACCATTTAGTAGTGCACAAGCACAGATACCGCATGAATACCAAGTGTCGGCCAAACTGATGGAGAAATCGTCACCAAACTACACCAAGTATCCAAAACTGACGAGCGGATATCCGCCGCTGGCGCCATCAGCAAAGCAACGCAGACTCGGTCCGAGGCTAGCAAAGCCGCCATCTTCGCAGCCACCAGTGTTTCTTAAGTGCAAGCCTAAAAAGAAGCTAGAAGAACAGGAGAAAAATACCGACGAAATACTAAAAGTAAAGCGCGTTGACATCCCTGTTCATGAAACCGACCTGGATATTCAATTGCGACGCTTAAAATTAGAAAACTTGGGCACATCCGGTTCCTCTTCAGACAGCGAGCGCCATCTGAGCATTGCATACGATAACAATGCGAGTCAGTAGCTCACGCAGTATTGTAACTTTGAGGAGAAAAAAGTGGTGAAGGTGGCACCACAAGTCCGACACAAAGATGTTATTTGGGACACAGTAGATGCATGGAGTCGCGAGAGCGATGGTGGCGCCGAGGCACCGCGGTACAAACCTCTTGTGTTCGGGGGCACTTATCCCATCGATTTACCACTGGAAGACACCATCAAGTGATGAACGGCAAAATCAAAGTGTGGATAGACAATATTGCATTTACATAGATTACAGATTATATTAAATAAAAATTATAGTATTGGATTATCAGAAGCGACATCTTTTATGTATTTCTTACGCAAAAATTCAAAGGACTGTTGATTGCCCATGCGAGTATTTATAAATTATTGTAAAGTAAATTGCGTGCGCGTTTCTTAAGAATATGTTAATAGACAATAACTTAACAGTGATAGTTGGTTTTAATTGATTGTGTAAACAAAATCATAACGAAGTACGGAATGTGCATTGGAATTCAACGTTATATACTAAATTCAAATTTAACTTATATTAATGGACTAAGTACAACAGATTTACCATGCAGATGGCGCTCACACTTACAAATGCATTGCATTTACATGTGTAACAAAATAATTAATTTGATTAATTTGTTACTTTCCAGTTTTATACGATATTTTCTAAAATATTAGTATAGGTGGTCATTATGCCAATTAATCAAACAGAGCCTTATTCATCGATATTAAATAAAACATAAATGGATATAGGTTTATTATCTATTTATGTTACTTTTTAATACTTTTGTTGTTGACTTCTTTTAACTGCGACTATGCAATGTAAAATTGTTTTATCAATTCCTTCGTTTTTAAACATAAGTCACTGTATTGAATAATTTAATGCTTCCAACTATTTCTCTTCGAATTTTAACAATGTGTTGTCGAATTTTGTATGTATAAATTATGGCTATTCCGACTAAAACGGAAGTTCTTTTGCACATTAAAAGGCACGGTGAAAATACTAGTATTCAAATTTCGAATTAGTTTTAAACGAGAATTTTATACGAGCATTTGACACTCCGTGCCAAATACATGTTTTCTTGCGCATCTAAATTGTTTATTCGTGTCATTTTATCTTTTGGACTAGTAATATATCTTGAACTGAATGTTGTTATTTTTGATGATGTGAAAAATAAAGCTATTCAATTAAATCGTTCCGTTTTTAATTTTCTTCAGATAATATAGGCCATATACAAAATATGAAAATCAAAACATATTCATATTATTCATGTTCAATAATAATTGTGTGGCAATAAATATATTAAATCTTTTTTTTTATTTTTTACAATTATTAATTTCATTAATTGTAAATAAGATTTTTCATTCTTATTACTGCTTGTTATTACTCACATCAAAGAAGTTGAATTTATGAACAAATTATCAAAAAATGTGTATAACATGAAAAGGCAATTTGGCGATGACGCTTTGTATGTTTCGTTATAGCCGCGACCCACAATCACAATGGCGCCATCTGCGGGTAAACAATACGATCCATTAGAAGAGTTGGACGCGCTCGATGCACCTAAACATCAGCAAGTTGCATCAGAAAACAAAAAAACTGCAGAAAAGCCAGCGGAGAAAAAGAACACCAGTGGAGGTTCCTGGTTCGGAGGATTTTTCAGTAAACTTACACCAAAACCGAAAAACCAGATGATTTTACCTGACGACAGCAATCCTTCCGTAAGTAATATATAAGGATATTAGCTTATTTTGCTTTTATCATGAGAAAATATTCCCAGGAAAAAATCCTAAATATAATACGAATGAATGGAGAAAAAATAATAAAAGAATGCATAATGCGTTCAAAATATTAAAGAACAAATCAAAATTAAATGGACTTTTTGTTTGGGGATATTTTATTTCGAATTCTTTATGTCTTTAAGGGATGGCAATGATTCACTTGGTAATGTGGAATTATTTGTTTAAGCAACGTTAAGAAAGGCCAGTATTTAATTGAAGTGTAAACTAACGTTTAATTAATATTTATATCTAATTGTGTAGAAAGCATATTAGTGTTTTAAAAAAATAAACAAACTATTCAAACGAAAGAATAAAAATAATAAGTTAGACATGAATTATATTGTTTGATTATTAAATTTTTAATTATATTTTTCTCCATTTATTCTAACAATACTAACAAATAAATTAAAAATTTATATATAATCTGGATATACAGGGTGTCCTAAATGTTCCGGGACGGTCAAATATCTCGGAAACTACGCTTTGCATCGAGAAACGCTGAAACACGTGTTTGATATTTTTAAAAAAGCTATCAAATGACACCAAAATTGACCC
>JABFPK010001140.1:0-12476 GCA_022817445.1 Habroteleia sp. ZL-2020
ATAGGTAACAAGACATTTTGCGCAGCTTAAAAGCAGTTTTTATCAAATTTACCATCGACTCTGGCGATTCCGTAAAACGAGTTGTTGATATTAAAAATATAAACAAATAACCGGTGCGGGGTTGGGGGAAAACAAACAACCGACTTGTTGTTTCGCGAAAGGGCAATTTCCCGGTTCGTTTTCCTCACGAGACAAGAAAATGTGCTATTTACTGACGCCGAACGTAAAACAATAAACAAAGATAACGACTGACCTTTGCCTCCTTTGAACAAACATTCGTGCGTCAATTTAAACATCTCGTTTGCGTCAAATTTTTATTAGAGCAAGCGCTGGTAAATACGTGATAATGGTAACATCGCGCGATAACTTTTTAGCTGGCTTTGAAACTGTCTGCTGCTTTTCTCATGATTCAAGTTAGATCGATCTTTGGCAATTATGACGATAGAATTAGGGGAAGGAGTGAAGTTAGTTTGAAAAAAGTTTGACGGAATTAAATTGCAGTACAATATTTCTAGATATCGAAATGATTGCGGGCGTGGGGCAGGTGGGTGGAGGGGGGGGGAAGCGTATGAGCTGAATTGTGGAAGTCGTTATTAAAACAATTTCGATGCAAAATTGAAGCTAAGGCTCCGTTGGTCCCGTTTGGGGATGGAACGAAAACGCGATAAAGCCAGTTAAAATTTGATCCATCTTTGGCGAAGAAATGAAAGAATGTGTGCAGCGATATGGCGCAACAAACATTTACTTTGAAAATCGCGTGCAGTTCGTCCTACTTTTAGTTTCACCCTCTTCGCATAAAACCTCAGACGTGGCGCAACGTACGTTCAATTTCGTTGAATATCTATAGTCTCAGAAATGTCTAGCGTAGAACATATGCGCATCGCTGACTAACGTTTCGAACTTTATCAAAAGCGAGTTTATGTGTTCTGTTGATAGGAAGCTTCGGATCGATACAACCACGTAGCGCACGCGATTATGTTTATCGCGATATCAGCGTGGTATTAGCCATGTGTTTGTCACTGTTTAACCCGAATTTGTTTTCAAAGGGAGCGCTCTAATAATACGCCACAATTTAGTTCCGTGCCAATCGATAAAATTGCGTATGCGAAGAAACGAAAGTCGACTAATCGGCATGTCCGATTCGTCAACATAAAAAGGATTTCAACTCACTTTAACGAACCATGTCACTGTGCCTCAGAAGCCAAGGAAGAATGCACCACTGACCTGCAATACAAAGAATTAACGTTATTATGCAATACTCCGCTAGGGTTAAAGATAAATGCTCAATTTCCACGGAAAAATAAATTTTAGGACAAAGAACGTCGGTTTTGATGGTCTTGCAGAAGTTGTTGAATTCCAACAAAACTTTTGCTTCAATCCTTCTTTATTACGTTTATAAATTTTTGCTTTAAATATAAATATAAATGTAATGCACGTATTACTTGTCGATGACTTGGAAGGAAGTATAATACCGTCAATTTGAAGGTAACGGAAACAAAAAGTCTTCAACTTGAGACGAAAAGTAGATTTAACCAGCATATCGTTGAGGTTCCCTTGCGTAAATTGTAGGAAAAAGAACAACAACTGAAGTTTCGTGATATCGTTTAAGTTTTATACCCATCCAGGGTTGGGATCCCAACCATGCAGTATCGGTGGCAAAACTGCATTGTAAGGGACTATTTTCATAAAGGCGAACTAGGGAGAAATGTAGGGAGGACGATTCGTGGACCGATGGCGTTAACTCTAATGAGAATGCGGATTCGTTAATTAACGAATTCCAAAAGTAAGCTGTGACAAAAGTACGCCGGAGAAATGTGCGAAAACATCGGAGATGACGTGGGTTACGGTATCAACGAGAGAAAGACGGAAGCGGGGTGCGCGGGAGGGTACCGGTGTCTGGACAGACGAGTAGAAATGAAGCAGCAAGGGTTTTGTTTGTCCGGCTGTCCACCCCTTTCCTTCATCCCCCTTCTCTCTCTTTCTCTTTTGCATTCGAGCACTCGTTCCTCTTCGTCTATAGGTAGTACCTTTCTGGTTGGCACTCGCCCCCCTTTCATTCCTCTCTTTTTCTCTTTTTCCCCATTTACTCAGCTGAGCCCCAACCCCCACTGTCGTTCACTATCAACACGTTTTACAATATATGTACACTATGCGTGTCTGCGTGTGCGCTCGCAAATGTTTGCCTACATTCTCACATATATCTTCATATAATATTGATTATTTCGAACGAAATTCTCGGCCCTCTCTCTTGGTCTTTCTTCTCTCTTTCTCGTTTAAACTGAGTTACAATTCAAACTGTTGCCACTGACTCCGCTGGCCTCTGAGTCATTGCAACTCGTAACTCCCCCCACGATAATTTTATGTCACGTCGCAATGCAGGCTTTGCGCTCGCCGATCCTCTGATCCATCCTTTTAATTGTACATAGATTATTAGAGGATGTCATGAAACTGGAAAAGGATAGTGAAAAAGTGTTAATAATTAGGCCTATCGAATCGATTGAAGGTACAGATAGTGTGGAAATCGATAGAGATAATAACCAAATAATTCAGACAATTCAATCGAATCGCAAGGCACGTCACTGATCTGGCTACATGCAATCAAGAATCAAAATGTATATAAAATTATCCATTTGAAATTCATTTTCTCCGACGGTACTGCTGAAATCAAATTAGCATATATCCAAATAAAAATAAGCCCGAAAAGTTACCGAGCACTCAAAACAATTCAAATCAATCCTGCCCTACGTGCAAACAAGTCATGCACTCAGGCTAGGATTACCATATCTTGCTAATAACACAAGATACACTCGTCGATCGCTCAAAAACAAATAAATCCCGACCCCGGCCAATGTAGATGAAAATGAAGACGGAGACGGTTGCGGAGTTTGCTTTATTAATGAACATCATTAATAAGATATATCGATATATAATCAGAAACTGAGATTGAAACGGAGGTAGAATGCAGCAGCCGCACCCCACTTAGCAACAATGAGCAAAGGAGGATGAGGAGGAAGTGGAGGAATAACCTCTAAGTGGCGGGGCTAAGGATAGTAATTGTATACGTACAAGGAGAATGGCAAGGTAAACAAAACTATGTAAGATTGCCCCATTAATATACATATCTCTCGGTTGAGTCGAGCCGCGCGAGAGGGCGCCCTTGTCAGGCAGTCGCGCGCGGAGGGTGAGTAGTCTTGGTCTCAGACTTTGGGGTTAGGCTCGGAGGCAAAGGAGGGTACACAATGGATATTGAGGCCATAATTTACGGCTGATTGTTACCCGTGCAATCTATGGATTCCTTCGCCCAACGCCACCCTGACCGCCCTTCGACAACCTCTTTGAATTTGTATTAGATCCCCGCCAACCGAGAACATACGAGATTCGTTATTATATCAAATATGCCGAATACTCTTTGATATATCTACGTATTTTACATCGAGGATCCCGTTCAATTATTCAGCTCGTTGCCGCGAACTGCCTGTTTTCGAAGTTTGCATAGTTGTGCCTGAGACCAAGGTTTACTTGGATAACTACTTTCAAAAAAACATGAAAATCATACGATGATTAATTATAATGTAATTAATTGGATTTCAATGTCGTAGAACTTCTTTCTAAGAAAAACGTTTGCGATTCAAATAGTTGATGTTACGTAATAAGGATTTTGTAGCTAATTTTTAATCCATTAATATTTACTCTAAACGATAGATTAAGGAATTTACATTTAAATTTCGTGTGTTTTCCTCTAATTAATTAAATAATTGGGGAGTTAACTTTGCAAGTGAACTTAGTTCAAGACGAGTATCTTGGCAGTTTCGTTGTAACAAGACTGAATAAGGAGTGCCTCGATGTTTGGTCTGCATTACAAGATCCCTGGGACAAGGGACCAAGCATCCGAATTGCCTACCATTTATGAAGGGACGATAACACAGTAATCCTCCCGCGGGACACCAAATGAAAAGCGTGATTGCCCTTAAAGCTCTGTACCGGGCCGTAAATTTGCCGAAAGTATGATGCAAACATCGCACACTGTTTGTACGGAGCCTGGATTTAATCTTCCATTTGCATAAAATTATAACTAATTCATACACTTTTTTCGTTCGGGTTAAATTTTGTCGAAGATCAATGGTCCGATAATTTGCAATAATTGTATAAATGGGCTAAACGATCACCCGTTCCCCGTAAGTCCAAGAATTTTCTACATGTTTTTCATTATTCTATTGCTGTATAAACGTAATGAATTGACAGACCTCTTACCAAGATTTCTCGATAATTAATTATCGAAGTTCTTTATTTGCTACACGGATAAAGAGCTCGATAAACGAAATTGCTTAAATAATTTTTATTATACACCAAGCAATCTTCACGTCCCAAAAAAATCAATACTTCGCTGATCAAATCAAGGAATTTATGTATTGTTTGCGACTGCCAAATGTTACATATTCGAATTAGAATTTTTACTTCTAATTGTGACAATTCCGAGTTGTTTCATGTAAGAACCTAACAGTTGCGTGCAAAATGGTTTTGTCTTGACAGTTAGGGGTTTACCGAGACATATAAACTGGCCGCAGGGACCTTGTTAATCCCGTTTGCTCGGGTGCTTTTCCAAGCGGCAACAAACTTGACCTTGGTCTATAAACTCGCATTATGGCTCATTACGTCAATATCCCATTCAATTCCCATTTAATTTCTGACAAACAATTTGGACCGTTCGATGTAAAACGGTCCGATCATCCCGAACAAGCGATCCATTCGAACAATGCGTTATACATAAAGTTATTTTTTTCCAACAAGAGATACCCAATTAAAAAAAGGTGGAAACACAAAAGGGAGCAAAAGGAAGAAAAAGTGAGACCCCGATATAGATGTCGACGGCATAAAGTGATGTTTCTCTTCGATTAGTTTCGCGAGAGGTAGTCATGTGTCGAAGAGAGAAAAGAAAGGAAAAGAAACGCAGCCTGGATGAAAAACTGAATGGTCCCACCGATGTGATGGTCAGTATTGTTAAGGTATTGTTCCGCGGTGAGCCCAAATAATCGTGCTAACCTAATGGTGTAGAAGGCTGATACCGAAAGTATCCAGAGCCAAAAATAATAACGCCTGAAATCCTTCTTGAAACAAAACCTTGGTACCCTTTTACTAACGTTATTCAAAATACTCCACTACATATCATGGTCGTTGATGAAAGATGGCGCCGTTAATTTGTTGTTTGTTCCGCTCGCGAATAAACGTAGACATGTAACACGTGTTGATATTATTTCATGATAAATGGCGAAATCAAAACTGGTTTATGAACAGCCGGATCTTCCTGTACCGAATCTATTTGCATAGAACGAACATCGATGCAATTTGTTCTCATTATTTTTAGGTTGAAACATCTTCGCAATTAAGGTTATGTAATGAACACTGGAAAGTCAAAATCACCCCAAATAGCAACAGTGTTGGCAGTGGGCGGCCTCGTCGGGGCAACGCCAACTCCGAAGTACGAACTACGACTATGGTGCAGCTAAGTCTGTCCATATAATGGGGCATCAGCACGCGATTCCAAAGCTCCCGTGATTCCAACTTTGAATGCCCCTATCCCTTGTGCACCCTTTCGAATCCTGCCGCCTCAATACGCCGTTACACTGTGACTTATCGGCTTCACTTATTCGGCGGGTAAGAAACTGCTGGGCTTGGCACCCCCTTATAAAGTTACCTTATTCCAGTCGATTGTTCTACTTTTCATCATACGCAAACAAAAAAAACGCCTCTCGAGTTCGTCCGGTTCAAACTAAACTTTTTCTCCTTCTTTTCATGTTTTTCACTCACAATTTAATTTGCTAACTTCTTTTCCAAGAAGATGGAGCAAATTTCTGCGAAGGCAGACGATCAGCTTGAAGATAACTGAAAATTCATTAAAAATGCAACATATAAATCGAGAGCCAATTATTCGAGATTAAAGTCAGACGAGGTGGTTGACGACGTGACGCGGTTTGAATGGTACAAACATTTGGCGACGCTGCGAGGGTAACCGGAAATTGGAGTAAGCGTTGCACCCTCAGTCTAAACAACGCTTTTGCTTTGGTGTGATAATTTTTCAATTTAACCTCATGTGTTATTAAGGTTGCGCATAAGCGAGATGCAAGCCGAGACGGTTGCAGCTCTTTTGACGAAAAGTCTGAGTGGCACTAACAATCCTGGCTCCCAGGACCCCACTGACTGAGCGAAATAAGAAGAGCTGCAGTGTAAGCAACGCACAACACGTTGTGTGTCCCATGTTTTTTACAGTAGCCAGACGATACTTGCAGCAGACTCTCGTCTGTGAGTGTACAATGCCGTGCATACAAACTTGTCTGGTGATTTGTGTGCCTGCGAATTTCCTCGGCCTTTCAACGACCTCTTTTTCATTCCAGACCCCACCGACATTATTTCACGGGGACGACGCAACCTTATCAAAACAGAAAAACAACGCGTCCATGTATTTTTCAACTGTTTTCGACACTCACTCAATAATGAGTTGTTACGACCCAAACACCAACAAACAATTTCAGCCAATTCGTGGTTCCATGTGCGTCACTTGGTTCATGCGAATGGATTAACATATTAAGCTCCTAGAAGCTTATTCGTAAGCAATAGAAAAAGAATTTTTGTCAAATTCTAAAGGCTTTATTTTAGGAAGTTTTGCATTTTTGATTTTAATTAAATACATAGTTACTTTTAACAGTTGATCGTAACCTTTGAATTAGGTAAACACGTGGAGTGAAAATAACTTGTTGTCAATAAATAATTTATCCATCGATTAGAATTATTCTTGGGGAGAATAAAAATTAATGAAATTTATTTTAATTGACAAATTATAAAAATAAATCATTTTGACTATATACATTATATTTTACCATGCGGTGTATATGCGAGGGTTGAAAATTGTCAACATATTTATAATTAAGCTGCACATTATTCCACAAAAAATAAATTATTTGCATACCTATCATCTCCCTAAAAGTTGCATTTAAACATTTAATCCAGTGATTTATTGATCCTATCATTTTAATTTAGATAAATACGTCAATCCATTTTTCACAAGTAATCTATTTCAAGATCTCTGATATTTTCCAGTCCACTATTTTACCTTTTTATTTCCAGTTTACTACTTGTATGAAATTTGGCCAATTATATTTTCTTATTCTTTTCGTAAAACATTATTTTTAAATCTTGCATTTTTTTATCGCGTTTGAAGTATTATAAATATTCCCTTATATTCGCATCAATAGCAAATACTTGCATGATACATTCATTATTAAAATGAATGCATAAAATACATATTTGCAAAAAGATATATTTTACATCTACTCACTTGAATGAAACAATTATTTCATTATTTGGCTTCATTTAATGCGAAGTTTTAAGAAACTGGTTTGAGAAATTCGTGAATCATTGCATTCAATTAGCGCAGTGTGACTCATTTCCTTGAAATTACTTGCATGGAAAGGAACAATGACATGGGGATGGATGGTGGACACGAGCCAGCCACAGCCACACAACTGCCAGACTATGCCAGCCTGATGTCATTCTAAAGAGTAGAAAAATATCCAAATAAGGTGGTATAGGACTGGCACAAACTTGGAAACAGCATATGGGTGGCTCCTGACCGCGATCCAGACCCATGCCATGCTGTTCTCCACGTAGGTAGTAACTAACCGATGAATGGCAAATTTTAATTGTCAACGTAAAGGTGATGGGAATTAGTTTCCGCTGGGGGTGCCTGAGATTCGAATGGCATTTAATTTGGAACAAGACATTCGTCGACATATTGATTTCGTTTCATTGGTCACATTAGGAAGTGCTATGACTGGCTGTAGTTAACCATGAGAGCACAACGCCCGCTGTTTGTTCCTCGCTTTATCTTGAACGTAAACACAGTCTCGAATATACAAAGCAGAACACACGAAGTCAGAAAATAAGCGAGAGACATAGCGTTTTATAAAGGCATTTACGTTGCAGAGTGAGAGCGGACGTGGCGTGTCTTTTGGCGGGACAAGGACCAGAGGAAACGAGCCGACAAAATAAAAAATGTAGAAGCGAAAACAACTGTACAGACTGACGGACACTGGATAAACACGTGACAATAGAGATAAACAGAGAATATTGCGAGAAATATATGCAAACGAAAGTCCGCGCGTAACTCGACTCGCTCGTTCCTACATCAAACCTTCTACTTTTACGACGCCTTGGACGCTTAAAAAACTGCCTTGACTTTATTTCGACATGCCAAGTAGTTAATCAAATCTGCATTCAAAAACCATTAGACTCTTACACCCGTCTCACGTTTCCAGCCACTCTTTCCTCATTTCGAGGATCTGCCTTGGAATGCTTTGTGCCTTTGAAGATGGCTGCTCCATTTTTCATATTATTTTGATACTTTTTTTATGATTTTTCGTTTTTCTTAGTGCTGCATTTCTAGTTTCTCATGTTGACATTCGCTTTGTATTTTATTCCATTTACACTTTGTATTTTATTTTTGTGTTCATGAGAAACACATGATAAGTGTATTTTTGACTGAAGATATAATTTAACTGTAAGGAGAGCTAGATGCTAATCATCTCTGGTCTCGTTTTTATCAAACACTAATGTTGCAAGATAACTTAGGCACGGGCTCTTTTTAAAACGAAACGGTAGAAACGACATACCAAGTCATTGACTTGGTTTATTGTTACAGAATAGATAGTGCGTGTGAAAAACAAGCACTATCTTACGAAATTGAAGTTAATCAGATTGTATGTGATAGAACGTTGGAAATGTTACAATCATGAATGCAATTAGGGTAATTTAGATAAAAATGGAATATACATTTTCAAACTTCCCATTGTAAATTATAGTTAACATTGTTTACAAATATATATGGATGTATTTCAAGAATTGTAGTATCTATAGTACATAGCAAAGTATATCGACGCTTCTTAAGAATAAATGGATATGCCAAAATTTGATTTTAAAAAGAGATATCGTAAAATATTTGTGTAAAAAGGGATATGATAACTTCTCCTTGTAAAATGGGATAACTAATTAATAAACTAAAGTAATTGACGAAAAAAGTGGGAAATTAAATTTACAATTAATTCACAATATCTTCAAAAAATGTAAAAATTGTAATGCAATGTAAAATTGGTTAAAATTATCATTTTAAAAAATTAAGAAACAGATGTGGATCACAAAAATGTTATTTCAATAATATAATTTTTATCGGCAATAAAGTTGCGTTACATTAAATATAGTTTTCAAGGTTAGGCGTTGAGAAAAGAAAGTGTTTTTAATTAGTTGTCGTTGTATGCGTTGGTAAAGAGAAATATTGAAAGTAGCACTTTTTCGTTCAAAAGAATATATGTATAAAACATGAATCTATGTAACTATTTTTAATAATCATAAGTAATAATCAAATATTTGTTAAAAATACTGCGACTGTTGTCCTTCAAAATTGGTTATTTCTTTTTGAGACAATGATAAAAATTTGAGCAACCAGTAGGGTATCGAAGATCATTGTACATTCCTTGCAATTAGATCCTTATATTGTTATTATTCTTAACTCCATTAATCCCTATTTATTATATATAGTCTCTATCCAAAGTCCAAAATTCAAATACCAGCAAACCGTGATCGCACTTGTAAATCAAGAAGAAAATGGTCCTTTAACCATAATTTGCTTAAACTGTCCCCAAGAACAATTATGACTTTGCGAAATCGAAGACCGTCATATGACTGTCGGAATCGTCCCACGAAAGACAAATGGCGTCGAATTGGTTTGAATCGTAACGCCAGGAAAAAGAAGGTGGGAAACATGAAACATTATCAGAAAAGTTTCTAGTGGCGATGACGGTGAATGGGAGTTCGGAAAACGTAAGGTATTTGACAATCCATGGGTCGGCTTGTTGCGAGCGGACTATATAATTTCCCTTGAGGGAGATCGGCGGAAAAGGGAGGAGACGCGAGATCCAGATCGGCGCTGTCCAGATACGGAGGTGTGCTGCGCTCATCCGTGAACCCATCAACGCAGCTATCCTCCGACAATCGATTATTATCTTTCCAATTTGCATAGCAGCCGAGCTCTTGTTCAAATCTGCCCACCCACTTTCTACCCCTTTTGTAACAGCTTACAAATCCCCGTCGCGCAACACTTGCCACTGCTCTATCTCCGGCCTATGCACACTTCTTTTTATAATCAATGTTGTTACTAGGATTAATTCCGAAGAAAATTTAATAATTAGTATAAACTGATTAGTATAAACTTGATAATAAAGAAAAGGGAGCGTGGAGGATAAACGTATTGAAAAAAATACTAATTTGTATGGTAAAAGTGGGACACGCTTGAAGAAGGCAAAAATATTATTGTGTATAAAATAATAGATTATTCGTTGCCTTGTGGTATTTTTTTCTATATTAATTAATAAAATTATTCTATTTTTATTTCATTGTTATATATTATATATATCATTGTTTAATACATTGCATAGTAATTTTTCTGACTTTGTATATTTATCCTCGTTTTGCGATGTAAATAATAATTTACAAAATATACTTATAAACACGTATTAGAGACAGTATAATCCTACCACTTTTTCCCCTACGCAAAACGTCTTATAAATTTATGTACAATTTAAAAACGATTAAGGTATATATAAGTATATAAAAAATGCTGACTAAACATGAAATAAATTTTTATTTGGTTAAGAATGAAGTCATTTCAAAGAAAATTGATGGAGTGACATGCATGAATTTAAAATTGTTATCCCCATAAAAGGAAATGTTTATGAACAAATTTGAAGATCACGCGAATATAGAAGAACGGTAACAAAGAAATAAACATAAAAGTAAACAAATATTGAATGAACAGGTATTAGAAATTAACGAAATATCACCAACTATGACGTATTGAGAAATGAAAATTGTGAAATAATAAATAAATTTGTTTCTACATAAATTATAATTTAAGAAACAAGAAACATATTTGCATGTGTCCCCTAGTTACTAAAATCAATCCTTTTGAAAGTAAATACATAGTTATTCGCATATTCTACGGTACACAAGTTGAATCTCATGTTACCTATTATTTACCCTAACTTTAACCCAAAACGTTCCAAACACAATCAAACCTTTTCTGTCATTCCATTGCTGTTACCAACTAACTAACCGAGCCACGTTTAGCGCTGTGTTTTCTAATTTATTAAATCTCACTCGAATTAGATAATTTACTTTAGAAAATGTAAAGTGTTAATCGACCACGCCTTCATAATTTAATAGCAACAAAATAAAAGAAATCGATCTGCTCGCGGCGATGCACGTTTCTATGTGCCGCAAAGAATTTCCGGCTTGTTCAAGGATATTTTTCGAACAGCGGAGATGAATCATTGCATGATTGTGCGACGAAGGAAAAAAATCGCGACGAGAAAAAGGAGGAAGAGAGAGAGAAAACGAGATAAGTCGGACTCACGAAAACCTAGCTACTTATGAGTAACGGAACGTCGCAGATAACGCGCAGAAAATAATTACACGCATAATTCTGCGCGCGGGTATTTATTTACCCCATTTTATCAGCGGACAAATACGCTCGCCCGGCGTCTTATTATTTAGCAGCACAAATATGCGACTTTGGTCAAGATTAAAGGTAAGCTTTCGTCGACTCGGGAACGCGGTAATGCGTTTTCCATGTCGAGCAGATAAGGTCGTAGCGTCGCATACGTTCCGAACCCGACGCAATAATAATTATTCGCGTCGATCGCGTTATTTCAATATTTCATGCGTCTGACTGCTCCTTTTATCCACAATCTAGCGGGGCTCTATTCCCTCGATTCGCTTCGAATTCTGAACTTTCCAAGTTTTATAGAACAATTTTATGTTGTTGCTGAAGAAATTAGACACTGATAGGAGTGTTTTAAATTGTAAAATGAAAAAAGGGACATTAAGTAAAGACATGCTAATAAAACTTAATTTTTTTCATTGGTTAATAGAAGTGTTCATTGGTTATTGTTTATTTATGTAAAATTCAAATATTTTAAAGTATTTTATGGTTTTACGAGGAAGGATATGTTGTGTATTGCAATTAAAATTGAAAAAAAAATGTTCATCAATTTGCTCAGTTTTTGTTCCGAAAACCTGAAATATGGGTACCTGAAATTGGTGAAAAATGTTTGTCCTAATTTTGCACTATGATTATCTTTTTCTATTTTCTTTCACATCCCCAGTAAGAAATTGCAGCATGGCCCAGTGTTGTTTCAGAACTGTCGCCCGTATTTCCAGTACTGGTGTCAATACTGAGCCAGTACTGATTCATTTGTTTTTCAACTCTGAGCCAGCACTGGGATGATAACGCCAGAAATACTACGAGCCAACTTCCATTTAACACAAATACAGTACTATTTTACAACTGGACCAGTGCTAATTTAATACTAATAAACAACAAAATCAGTAGTATATCAGATAAGATTCAATACTGAATCATTATTGTTTTT
>JABFPK010001141.1:0-10003 GCA_022817445.1 Habroteleia sp. ZL-2020
CGTCTACCTGGCTCGATAGTTCCGACATACTCGATATTACTCACTCATCTGTGACATTCCACCGTAAACCTCGTAATAACCAAAGGCAGAAATTTAACGATCGCAATTTGCGTTTGTGTATGTGTGTATGCATAACTCTATCCTTGAAACGGCCCAGTTCATCTCCATATTTCGTGAAAACATTTTCTGGGTTTGCCCCGGATGCAACTGAGGGAAACCTCTTTGACAAAGGCAAGATTTGTTGCGCAACCGTGTTACTGTTTTGCCCAAAACGCCTTGCAAACCTTTGGTTCTGACCTTGACAAGGGAAAACTCTTTTGACAGCGTTGATTTAGGTGCGACATTTTAAGAGCGCCTTGAAATACATTGCGTTTGCCTTGGATATATCTGTTTTCCTTAAAATAATTCAAAAATTGAAAAATTTATAGCTCTTGATGGAGTTTGTCCGGTCTCGACTATCAAACTTTCGGATTAGTTTCTAGACTGGAGAAAAGGATGCAATAAATTAAGCGCGCATACTTCGTCAATTGCTTGCCGTTATCTTTGAGTGCAATTGAGTTAACGATTTGGAACTATTATTGCGAGCGAGGAAAATAAGCGACCGAGTTGGACCAAGTTGGCCGCATGAAAAGATGAGTCTGGACAGAGTCCTGGAGCACTTTATTACGCAGTCATTAATGATCGCACGGGAAACGAGATTAAAACCCTTGGGGTCGTTTATCTATCGCCGCAACTTGCCAACGAATCAACAATAACAATAATTCAACTATTCCACCTTAAACAGTCGAACGTTAAAATTATCCGCCGCGATAAATGTAAGTTGATGTTGTGTCAGACGGGCGCACTTTTACTGCAAATTGCACTTTGCACTGGACTCCTGACTTTTAGTGGCGCGACCGCAAATTCTGGCATGCGTTAAATTGAATTTGGCCACGCTACAAGCGATAGCTTTTCAGACGCGTGAATAGTACCGCTGTCGATATTCGACACATTTAATACGAATAAAGAAAGCGCACGCATTGTTCAAACACCCCAATGCGCAATCGACCGATATTGTGATGGAGATTATAAATATTTGCAATGTGTAAATTAATGTAACAATTACCCTATCCCAGCATGACGAGAGCAATTCATTTTTATTGCGCGATGTAAAGCGATTACAGTTTATCTATTGCATAATTAATTGCCAATAAAGCCAATGTCACGAATTCGAAACGTGTTTTCGACTTCCCATGTTCCTTTTTATTGTTACCTATAGTCTATAAACGTAAATGGAAAACCGAATCAACTTTGTTGATTAAATAATTATCTTTATTTTGAAGCGTGTACTTCTCATGAATAAAAAATTATGCTCGAGTAAAAAGTGGAGTAACCGAGATATAATTGAATTTTTTTTTTTCATTTGCGTGACTATAAAGTAATAAACGTGTTACTTTATGGCAAAGCTTATGATGAAACAGTATTATGGTTTTCACGACACAATTGCATGTGATTTCATTAAACTTTCCACAATTTATTTACAAAAGTGGAGCATCGTTTTATTTCGTATAATATGGTATTACGTGTGTTTATTGAGCTCCATAAATCGTTCAGACTGACGGCATTTTGTCTGACCCGCGAACAATGCTACTTTACCTCAAATTTTCCCATTATTTTCCAAACAGACACACAAATTTATTTGCTTTTAATTTCACTGTGTGTGACATCGGAATAAAATATAACAAATTCTTCAAAAATATATGCCAGTCGAAAACCAATACAAAATATGCCCGATCTGAAAGACCCCCCTGAACTGCGGTTCTTCGACAAAGCATTTTTTTCAATGCTATAGAAAAAAAGCATTCTGAATCATAGGCAGGAGTTTTCCTACTCTGCAGTGTTCCTAAAAGTTTCGCGTTCTGAGTAAGTAAATCAAATGGTGTAGAGAAAGTTGGTAAACAAATATATTTTAAATATATAGAATAAATTGAACTATTTATAATTATAATGGAGAAGGGTCATAAATATAAATTTTAAATTAAAAATGAAAATGATGTATTATGATTTCAATATAATTATAATTATATTGTTAAATACTTAAATTCTAATAAAAAGCAAGAAAAGAAATAGGGCCAAATTTGTCTAAGTAAAACTATTTCATTTTCAAACAAAGAACACTTTTTCAATTTCTACTAATAAAGGTGTTTATTGAAGTAATAAAATAGTCTGGTTTTTCTAAGATTAATACTACTTCATATAATTTACATTTTGTGAAGTTTATATATTAAGTTTGGTAGTAAGGTATGCATTATGTCGCAACTAAATATAATGTTCGGTATTTTACACCGAGCATTACTTGAATTCATGTTTTTAATGTTGATACTTTATTATTTTATTATTGCTTTATTGGTTTCACAATTAACATGCAAAAAAAGTGATTTCATGAAAAAGGCTAAACATTAAAATAACAATATGGTAAAAAACGCAATTCAAACACAAATTCCTCAGTTAAATTCATGAAAAACCTATTTGTAATTAAAATAAACTAATATATATGCATTTTCTAATAAATACGTTAACTATTGATATTAACATTTGAGGTTTTCTTTACAGTTTCAATTTAAGTACCAGCAAAAATTATTTATTTGGCGCCTGATATGATTTTGCCAGGGTCGGTTGAGTCACCAAGCTACACCCTGGAAGCCCGACGTAATCCACTGTATTACATTTCTGTTCAGATATACGAGTGCCATAGTTTGTCAAAACGTTAAATTAAGTTCATGTTATACGTATCTATTATAATTTGGCACTTATAGCCATTCAAAATCCAAAAAATATGCATACCCTTTATTACAATACATCACTTAAATTCCTATAAAAATCATATTTTATAAATATCATTAATCCTTTGTTATTTATTTCGAAATTAATTATTTTATTATATATTTGAAAATCACGTAACTAGTTTAATGATGCAGTCGTTTGTATAACATTCACGTAATTTAAAATATTTGTATGCGATTTTATTGGATGACTAGTAATCATTCAATAAAGTTGCGAAAGTTGAACGAACGAATCACGTTAGTTCGTGGATAGGACGCGCGATTCGTTTTCACGGTCACGTTGGCGTAAACGACAACGCGGAGTAATTGAATTTCGTCTATGGCATTAACGAGTCCAGGAAAGGCGACTATTTGTAAAGGCGGCTCCTTTAAATGGCCTTCCTTGTTGGAAGACTCGGCGTATCGTTCGCATTATAATGCCAGTCTCCTCGTCTACATAAACGTCGTCTTTCAGTGAGAGAGGGAGACCACCACCAAGGCACACGACCAAACATGCAACCATCGACTGAATATAGTTACTTATACATATACAGAACATATACATATACATATATTTACAATGGTGTAGTCTGAAAATAATCGAGAGAGGCGCATCTTCTTGTCTCAAACTCGACTTATAGTTGTATTTTTTTTCTGAGCATTCGAGTCCAATGCGAAACGAGAGATTCCTTGCTAAATCTTTTACAATGATATTTGTGGGAAAAAGGATAAAGACCTTTCGAGTAAAAAGACAGAGTCTGGTATATGATGACGAGAAGATTGTTACTTAATACGATACTAATGACATCCGAGTCTCTAGAGATAGCTTGTTTCAATGCCAATTCAAAGTTTATAGAAATTCTTGACTTTCGGCAGTAAGCCGATCAACACAATCAAGTATTAATATATTTACTTTAAATAACAAATCTAATTGATTGATAAATCGTTATTTATATTTATATTTTTATAAATATATTTTATATTTTTGTTTCTCATTTTTCTTTATTCATTATGTATAACAATAATTAATTCTATTATAGTGTAAAAGGTCGTTTGGTAAGACCCTATGCAGTCATTAAAGACAACAATGTAATAATAATTATTATTAATAATAACTAATTATAATTAGTTCTATACGTATACTATCGTTCAAGTTTTGTATTTCATATAGAATATTCTATATACATTTGTTATGTTATGTTGCTCTTTCTACAGATATTTACAGATGCATCAGAATATCCTTCACGAACTTCGTTTCGCGTAAATTGATTACAGTATCCAAATGGTTGCATAACCAATGTATATTTCCACTTCAATAGTTTCTACTTATTTGCGAAAATCCTTTGTCGGTCCAAATTAAATTTACTAATGCAAATAATATTAAAATATAATTTCCGAATTTATAAATACAAATATGTTTACACTTGCCTTTTAGTTGCTTCATTATTTATTATTTTTGATGCCATTTAAAATCCAGGAAAGTCATTGTTGTGCATTGATGTAGTCTCTGTATAAAAAATTTAAAAATAAATTTATAATATTTATTCCTTCTAAATTGTATGTAATCGTTTATATTTACATCGATTACATTATTTAATTTATTAAATCAGATCTCACACAAATATTGTTCTTTATTATTTATTATTATTAATAAGAATAATTATTATTATTTATGCATGTTTTTTATATATATATATATAAACACTTAATATAAAAATATAGAAAAATAAAGAGATAACAATAAAAAAATATTTTTTTCTGAAATAAATCTAATAATATTTACCGAAACTGAATCTTCGAACTTTGAAACTATGCGTATGACATGTTACTCGTTGCAACTACGTTACTCAGTTGTTGATTAAATAATAATAAATGTTTTCTTTAAAATGATTATGCTTTACATGTTATATATTACTAAATATTTAAATCTTTGTTATAAATTAACAGTAAAATTTAGATCATTTACACTATTATTTAACGCATTAATAAAATTTAAAATATTAATATTCAATTGAGAGACTATTCTTTAAGACATAAATTCACTTAATTAAGTTTATTAATTATGAAAATTGTTTTAACGGATATAAATATTGATAAATTCATGTTTCCAACTATAAAAATATTTATAAAAATAAGATTCGCAACAATTTTTTATAATTTAGTATCTATTTTGACAGCGTCACGTGATGATAAATCTCAAATACAATTTTGTTTGCGAAAATTTTTGGTCGAAATTAAATTTACAAATGTAAATAAAATTAAAATATAATTTCTTAAGAAATTAAGAATACTCTCTGTATAAAAAATTTAAAAATAAATTCATAAAAATTATTCCTTATCAATCTTATGTAATCATTTTTATTTACATCAACTACATTACTCAATTTATTAACTCAGATATTTAATATTATTTTTTATTATTTATTATTAATAAGAATAATTAAATATATATATCGTTTTTATATATAAACACACTACGAAAGTATACAAAAATAGAGATAGCAATAAAATAATTTTTTTCTCTGAAATAAATTTAAAAAATATATTTACCAAGAACAAATCTTCGAACTCTTTGAATCTGCCTGCTGCCTGTTTCAACATGTTACACATTGCAACTACGTTACTCAGATGCTGAGTAAGTAATAATTATCAATATATTCTTTAAAAAGATTATGCTTTAAAAGTTATATATTATTAAATATTTAAATTTTTATTGTAACTTAACAGTAAAATTTAGACGATTTACACTATAATTTAACACATTAATAAAATTTAAAATATTAATAGTCAATTGAGAGACAATTCTTTAAGACATAAATTTACTTAATTAAGTTTATTAATTATATAAATTGTTTTAACAGATATAAATAAAGATAATTTTATGTTTTTAACTATAAAAACATTTATAAAAATAAGATTCGGCACAAATTTTTACAATTTAGTCTCTATTTTGACTAGACCTCATGATAGTAAGCCTAATACAATTTTATTGCGGTGCTTTTTTTCGTATTTAAGAATATCGTAATATATTTATAATTTTATGTTAAATTTGGTTCATTTATCGTGATTCAAATTTTATGAGTTTATACTCTTTAATATATTTACAGTAGTATTATAATTTAGAATTTTGCGCCAAAATTAATTTTTCATTTTATAGTATAGATTGCGCATTGATCGCATTTTTGTCTCTGAAGTCATTCTGTCTTTGTTTTTATGTCCCTCGACATTAAAAGCAAATGGCGTGGGATATGTTAAACAAAGAAAGATCTATTTCAGTGGCATCATTGGTTGATCGTGATCATTAGTCGTAATCAGTTGTTATTGCCCAATGAACTTTAGTTTAGAATTCCGCGCCAACAAAGGAAGAAGAAGAAGAAGTTAATTTCATTTTTTTCTGTAGTTAGCAACAAATTTTTGGTAACATTCAATGCAACAACGTTTTTACGAATTATATTTATTATAATTACTAATATTAATTAAATATAATGTATCCTTTTTAGAAATGTATTATTAATTAATCATTATTTTCTATATTGCATATTTATAATTATAATATTAACCAAACGATTTGCAATATTGCTTATCATCAATGCAAAATTACATTAATACTAATAAAACAAATGTAATGAAATTTTATTTTATCATTAATAATACATTTATTACAAATCATTTTGATTAATAAATTATTATGATTATGTACTGTATAGAATTTTGTTTATATAATTCATTTAAATGATTCTATATAATTGAGATTTAATGCAATTAATTTAAGATATGTAACATTTTTTTTTATTTGTATTCTAGGTTGTATCCGATGCATATACATATTAAATTTGAACTACATTTATAATTTATGTGTTTTTATATAATTAATTTTTTAATTATATGTAATGGTTTCAAGATCATATTGCTAATCAATCAAGTTTTTCAAATAAGGTAAATTATAAAAACAAATTTATTAATAATATAATATTTTCATTATTTAATTGTTTTAAATATATAAAATATTGTCTTAGATATTCATAATATTATGTATATATTATTTATAATATATATATATATATATATATATATAGATATAATTTTATCATTAATTTATACAATATATTTTTGGTAACTGAATGTTCATTGTGTTATCTGTAAATTATTTAATTTGTATTATTGTTAGAATTATGAATAGTTCTTTAAATGTTTGTTTTAAATATTTATTCAAACTTTCATAAATTAAGAGAAACATGCATTTATAAACCGTATAGATTTATAATTTTTAAATAATGATGTTATAGTAAATATATTCTCTTCGTTTTTAATATCATTCCATCAAAAACATGAAATATTGCACACGCTCTTATGCTCCTTTCTTTCGTTATGCTCCTGCATAAGTATGCTCAAACTGGCGTTCGTGCACTCGATTACCTAAAGAGTTTACTACCGATGCTTCTTCTTTCGTAGCTCTATCCAAGGACGCTTATAGATGTTTATGTGACCCCGGGCTAAGATTCATACAGAAGAATATTCTTCCCACACAATAATGTGCATGGACTTGTTAGTTCTTCCATTATTCATCCAACTTTACTTTTCCATTTTTTATTTTTTACTTTCATTGAATTTTTTTACTTCAATTATTCAGCTTTGTTTAGTATTCGGGTACATCTTTCTTTTGAATCATATCCCTTGTATATTCATGTCATACATGTTTATAGCTACTCATATATAATTTAGTATAAAATTAATATTTTAACAAAATAAATATTGAAACTGAAAAATGTTTATTACACGCATTAGTCATTTCTTGTTCAAAAAGATTGTATTTTTCTCATAAACTTTTTACTCAATTTACATGCAAACTTCCTTTGTTTCTTCATAATTTGTATTTTATCCACTTTACATGTAACTTTTGATTGTATAATAAACAACAATAAAGTATTACTAAAGTTTGTTAGCTCGGAGTATTGTGCATAGCCTGCATATGTTACTGGATTATAAATTTACTACATTTTCTTTACATAAGAACTTGCAACATGTAACAACTAACCATGGTCTTCTTCACGTCACAAGATAAGTAAATCGTAGGATTTTGTGTGGCGTATTATCTTTCTCGAATTATACAATCCCATTATGTTACCAAAATATTATCATAATTAAAAACTGTTTCTACACTTTGTTTAAATCATCCGTTATTTAATATTTTAAAACATTAAATCTTTTGCTCTTTTTAAGTAAAACTTAATTCCAATAACAAAAATAAGATTGTTATCATTGAACTTCTATTGTAGCTGCATCAATTCTAGTTGGGACATGATCTCTACGTATAAAAAACAACTTTAATTTATTCTGAACGTAGAAGCAACATCCCTCCCACCTGTAAGCGTATTCACTTCTTCACGAACAATAACTTTCAATTTGATTCTTCTGGCTGAATGAGAATGCCTAAACTTCAGCCACCAATGTTTCCTTAACACGAACGTGTGTCGGTTGGTTGCATGTGGGTCATCGACGAGTCATGAAACGACGACACAAAGTGACATTTCTACTGAAAGCTCTCCGGTGCCCTGAACATCTGTCCTTAACTGTCTTTCTGTGCAACTCTTCTGTTCCTAAAATATTCAACTTCCGCAGTGACCCGGCATAAGGCGGATTCAGTGATGCTCGAACATATTAAGGAGTCAAAGCATCAATACTGAAATATTTACTTTTGCATTACTATCGAACTGCCACGAAAATACTTACACATTCGCATGAAATTCTGATTCTTCTTCTTTCACGCGATGTCATCGTCATATTTTAGTAAAGCCGCTCGATCTTTTTATTTTCTTCAGATTCTCTTTTTTGAGCTTTATTTGCTTATCAAATACACTTTGTTACAGATAAATTATGTAATATTTCCTTAGAGAATAGACACAAAGACAATTTTTTGGCCTGAAACAATTGTAGGCGATGAGCATTTTTACCACTGTCTTTTGTATTGTTAATGCCATTATTAGCATGGGATTCCGCTCGATTAAGCTTAGTGTAATGGATATGTTTCTCATATTTATATTTTAAGTGCTGTAGGTTAAATTTCTTGTTCCAACAGTCATGAACATCACATTGTTAAATACATGCAGATTTGCTGAAGTATTGATGTGAATTAAATGTTAATATTGCTGAAAGTTTGCATAACTGTGCAATAGAATTTATACAAATAGGTTTTAGTAGAATTATTTTTTCTATTAAAAAATAATTAAATGCTTCATCTTTTATATTTAACAGGATATAAGATTGTAAGAACAATATATATAGTTACATGTGATTTTATATAATATATATATAATGATTTGCTATATTTATATATAATTAAATCGATAATTTCTATACCTTATACATTAAAATATAGAATAATTAAAAGCAAAAAGTAAAATAGTATAGTATAAATGGAATTTGATAAAAAAGAAATGGTATTTTTAATGTGTTATTCTTTATTATTAAACTATCTCTTATTTTATCTATAAAGCAAGATAAAATAGCTTCAGATTATGGAAGCTCTAATGTATTATTAATAAACGTAAAGACAAGCGATATAAAAATTCAAAAGTTTTTATATTAATAATACATTGATTTTATTAATCATTATACACATAAGCCCTATAAAATATACAGGCAGTATATATATAGATTGAATTATATAAATCTCTTTACATATTAAAATAATAAATTAAATTATATAATTTATTTAATATTATTTATAATACAATACAGATTTATATTTGTTTATTTATATGTATTATATACACATATAGACACATGAAGAAAGAAATTGATATATATGTTAGGAGGTAAAGAGTAAAGTATTTATAATACTTTTATTATTATAAAATATGTTGATAAATATTAATCTTTTGAATTCAAAGAAATTGTTTATTTTTCTTAGAAATAATTATAATTGTTTACAATATATACCCAGTACTATCCAAAGCTAAACAGCTAAATTGGCATATAGGCTACTTTAAGTTAGCAGCACTGAAATTGTATAAATAAGTTCAATTTAAAATAATCAATTTTTAGTTATGCGAGTGATAGTCGAAAAAAGTGATAATCCTTCTTACAACCATATTTTATGATATCAGTTTTTACAATAGTGTTTTCTGGCATATCCCTTCATTCTTAAGATTTGTCAATATATTCTCAAATTAACATTTCGGCCTTTGTCTAATGTCCTTCCA
>JABFPK010001142.1:0-12472 GCA_022817445.1 Habroteleia sp. ZL-2020
ATTAATTATTTTTACACGTATAAAAATAGTAAGATCAATGATATATGAATGTAAAACTTATCTATTTTTTATCTCGACTTTAAAAATTCTATTTATCAACTGTGAGTAAATTGCAATTTATTTAATATTATTAGCTTCTCAGAGAACTATTTTTGACATTTAATCCCAGTAAGATACATACAAATATATATTTCCCTTTAAATTATATTTTCTTAAAATGTGTTTTTTTCTTTTTGTTTTAATATATTTATGATATTTTATACTTTTAAGAACGTTATTTAAATAGCGAAAAAGAATATTCAAGTCAATAAAACTTTATTATAAACCAATACTGTTAACAATTTCCTTTAAAATCACTTGTGCTAATTCTAAAAACGCAATTTTAAATGAATGAATAAAGTGATTTATTAATATGCTTAGTATATATAGATTTTCCCTCGTAGTGCAAAATAATAGCTTTATAAAAATATTCCTCTTAAAATTTTTTCTTTCTTTTAATTCTACTTACTCATAACCATTCTAGTAGAATGCAATAATTTTGGCATCTACGTATTCAATAAAGTTGCAGCAAATTAAATTAAAATGTGAAGCTGTCCTTTAAATAGATATTTTTAAATTATATCCCACTATACTTTAAAGTGATATCTGTAGCATTATCAAAAATATTTAATTTCCATTTCTTAACTATGAACATATTTTTCTCTTAAATCAAAATAAAAAATATGTTTATTTGATTATTTGTGTTAAATTAGGGGCCTAGACTATACAAGAAGCACAGTCCCCTCGTTATCCATTAGATTTTAATTGTACATTTATAATAATATTAAAAAAAATCTATGTTTTCTGTGGTTTTATTAAACATGGCGGTTACATTCTCGAAATTAGAACCCCACAACTAAATCTTATATTGCATTACCTTCTTTCTTTGACAGCAAATTTTTAAAAAGTAAACTTTTCATAAGTGTAAAATTATTAAATACTTTTTTCCTGTTTATTTATTATTTTATATATAATTAAATTTAGTTAACAAAATTATTTAAATTATTAAGAAATGATTTATTAAATAGATAGGAGATTTAAATAATTTACATAATGATTTTCCATTTCTGTGATAATTATTTTGACATATATATATACGTATATAAATACTTTATTGACTACTAAATGAATGCATAGATATATAATAGATATTATACCATGTTTACAATGCATAATTCACACATCTGTTAGGGTATACATAATACCCTGTTTTATTGTTTTATATGATCTTTTATATTGAGGGGTATATAATATTTATGCTTACGATAGTATATAACAATATTAACATCTTCATAAGAAGATGAGGTATATCTTGCTGTTTATTTATTATTAATTAAATAAAATTACGTTAATCAATGAATTATCAGATTTAAATGATATGTAAATTAATTATTAAATTAAAATACAAGTTTCTATATGCCAAAGAAACTTTTCAAAGTTTGTGAGAAACCGGGAATGTTTTGTATCTCAACGGAGAACTATTATATCTAAGCAATCTCTGACAAACCAATTTGATTAGAGGAAGATTTCGAAACAGATAAGCAGTTAACGTTGATGTTTCGTAATTCGAATTTTTCGTGATTGATATTGATCAAAATATGGTTAGTCAGAAATAATTATTATTAAAGATTAACAAATTAAATCTTATCGTATGTATATGATTTATTTTACTGATATTTATATTATAACTTGAGATTAAAACTTTCAATTAAGAAAGAAATATGGCCAGAATTTATTTCACAAAATTGATTTCTTTCCGAATCAAAATCAAAGTATATATACTGCATTTTAATTTAAAAAAAATAACTTTATTAATAAACAAGATTTTGTACCAAGAATATAACTTTTTATAAACCATTGGTTCATTTATATTTCTATTTTTACATTTGTTTACATATTTTAATAGTTTGACATCTCAAATTATAATTCCGGGAAACAAAATTAATGAAACTGAAAATATTAATAAATATAAATGTAGACGGAAGTCAAACACATAAAAGATAATTTAATTTTTTTACATTAAAAAAGTGTAACTATATGCTTTATAATAAAACATTTTTGTAGTAAAGTTTTTATTATATTTCTGCTGTATAAGCATATTAATATTTAATTCTCATTTGTCTCCGTTATACCGAACAAAAGATAAAATATACAGGAATTTTATTTTGCTTATTGATTATGTGACATGACTTTATACAATATTTTACAGGCACTTAGAATGACGATCTTTTGAAACTATACAAACATTTGTCTCTAAAATACCATGCTGCATTTGTTGTGCACATTCGTGATAATATATTGAATGCAGTTAAATGTCGGCTGTTGTATACAATAGTCACTACACTTCTGTCGCAAAAACAATTCAAACTTAGAAATCCTGTGTTTCCTTGACTGATGAAAATTACTGTTTCTTTATAATTTTTATTTGTTAATCAGAATTAAATGAGTTAATACATACATAATTGAAAAAAAAACAATAAAGTTGGCAAGTGACAAAATAACAATACCAAATGAATCAGCAAAGAGGAAAAGGCTAATAGAACATAATTGGAAAATGGACGTTAATTTAATATTTAAATAATGTTATTAATCTTAAATTAACGTTAATTTTATGCTATAAATTGCACACATGTTAGGTCAAATAACATTTGTTTAAATGTTAAATTAACATTAAATCAACGTAAATTAAAAACTTATTTGATTTGAATCAATTTAACTTAAAAAGATAGCACATTAGAATATAAATTTATATTCAATAATGTAAAGAAAACAATAATTTATTTTTTAATTAAAATTAATCAATCATTGATAACATGGTAACTAATAATAGCCGTTAAAATTGTTAAAACTATCGTTAACAGTAAAAATGAATGATTTCTATTGTTAAACTGCAATGATCACTGAACAAACAAAACCTATTTGTCTCAAAATGACTTATATTAATATGGAACTATTTCTAACTGTTAAAATAACTGAATCAATTTCTCTCGGTGTAAGGTTAAATTCACTGTCGTGTTTTCAACTATCTATCAACGTGTCACAGTATGAACTTGTCGCTGTTCCTTCGCCGTTTCCTCTCCGTTCATCTGCTTAATATCATCATTCACTCAACGTCCCATCTCACCGTTGTCTTAATGTATGTTTTCCGTGTGGAAATAATTAAATAATTAATAATTAAAGCCACATTTAATTGTAAAGGACAATGATTTATTTGAAAAGTTAAATTTAAAATATGTTTAAAAAATTTTAATAAATCTATATTATAGATAAAACTATTTTTTAAAAAGCAAATCTCAAATCTAAGTCGTTAAAAAATCATTTTCATATAATCATTCCCAATAACAATTCATATTAACTGTCACTGTATAATGATTTATTGTTATTCGATTTAGATGCCGCATTGGGGGATATGTTTGGTAGTCGACCTAAGTACCATCGCTGATCTGTCAATAAATATGATGAAATAATCTAGACCGTTTGAAACTTTGAACACACATCCCATTAAAATGATGCATAATAATTTTCTCATCAGTCAACATAAATTTCATATTATGCCATGCATTTAATAATCAAGATTTGACGATGAAATAACTTGTCGGACCATTTATTAAAATGTTCAAAAACGAGACTCATATTTGAAGAAAATTGATTTTGATTCCTTAAAATCCCTATTTATTATTTTGAATCAAATTGTTTGTTTACATCTAACGAATAAGAAACATTTGATTTTAACATTGGTCGAAGATACTGCAATGATATTTGGGAACTTTAAACAGAAATATATATAGAAGACCTCCATAAAATGTTAAGACTTTCCGTGGAATCAACATGAAATTTCACCATGAATTTTGAAAGCTACTTAGAACACGAAGACATTGGGTTTATCTACGAAAATACCAAAAACGAATAATGAAGAAAGCGAATGGTTTCGGTAGGTAGAACTTAGATTTTCATTATATCTCAGAGGATTACAATGACGGTAACTGCCCTAGAAACCTGCTTTGAATGTTCGCCGTTCTCTGAATATTTCTACCGACTTTTTGACTATTGCCAAGATGATGGAGACAGTTATACAGCCTCAAGCAAACGTGCCATGTGGATAGCGTGCCAAGCACAAAGTCCCAATAATACATTCAAATTAAGCAAGGAAATAAGATCGACTTGTGACCTGTTGCCAAACGGGCAGAGCGTAAACCGTGATTGCCGGAACGGCACCCGGCGCCTAGTTTGAAGGCAACTTTACGGCAACGTTGAGGTAAGCCGGCGAGTTTTTGAAACGGTGCCAAAAGCGCGCGAATAGAAACGAACAGCAGCTTTTTCCATCGGAAAACTGTCTCCCGTTCGCGGAGCCACGTGGAGTCCGTAGGAAAGCGCGGCAAAGCGTGCGTGTGCTCACCATATTCTATTGATTTTCTGCAACGACTCACTTTTAGCGTAGTGCGCACGTTTCAACGTACACAAACGAACCTGATCGCCGCCGAAGGGTGTGTGTCTCCGTCTCATATCACACGAATTCATCAAAGTTCATTCCATCAACGTCCAACGCTTGAAAATAGTGTGCGCGGCGAGGTTAGAGTGCGCGAGACGAATACGACGGATCCTGGTGCGAAGCCTCGACCCCATCGTAATCCGTCCGTTGAATGTTTACCAAACTTTCATGGACGTCACATGAGAATGTATGAGCGCCATTTGCTGATAACGTCGGCCACATGATCGCTCCAGCGAATCTGCTTGCGTGCTGAAGTGCTTGTCAAACCGCGACGATTAGCAGCTAATAACCATAGTGAGTAGTCTTAATTGTCTCGGGACCAGTTGCCAATTATCAGCGAACGGTGCTGGCTTTGCTCCCGGATCAAGTGCCAAGCACTATTGACCCGCGGAAGTCAACTCGCCGCAGGAGAATTAGCCGGGGATCCGGGTTCCGACCAGATTTAACCGGGATTCCCGTGCTGCAAGCTGTGATCAGTGTCAGTCAAAATTTCCAAGGTTCCTACTGACTCGGGAGAATTGAATAGCCGGTTGGCCAATAACATCTAAAACACATATAGGGTGCAACCTGGTGCAATCTCGTGCTAACCAAATCCCAATCCGGGACCGCCAACTCAGATATCTGGACTATCACCGGGTCAACTTAAACCCAGACTAGGTATATATCAGGAGAAGTTCTAGCACCTTCGCAAAGATTGGCAACTGCGGGAAACAAGAGTCTGGCAACAATCTGGAAACAATCTGCACACGCTTGCCAGACTGTTGCCAGATTGGTTTTTCTGCTAGCGGCTGTCTTAGCGGGTTTTTTGGAACCGGTTGAAATGTCTTTCTGTTCCTCTGTTTAGAAGCGATCTTTTGAAAATGTGGAAACCGCATTGAAGGTAACGAATTGTTAGCCGTGTTGAGAACCGGCAGGGGCACGCCAGATCCATGTCAGGATGCCGGAACAGAGCAACGATTACCGCGTTGTGGTATTCGGAGCAGGTGGAGTTGGAAAGAGTTCTCTGGTTTTGCGATTCGTAAAAGGGACGTTTCGCGAGTCTTATATACCGACGATCGAAGACACGTATAGACAGGTACGTTGACCCCCTCGGCTTTCCCCTCCCCTTCGACGCCCCCTGGCCTAATCAACCCCGTTTAAGACAATTTTCACGATCCGTTTGAGAGGGATCAACTCAACGAGTGTCGAGAGCACCGGAATAAAGGGTTTTGTTTGAAATGCAGCCGGAACGTTGTTTTGTTGATTCAGCGAGCGCGTTGTTGACTCAACAACTCGTCGTGATTTCTCTCGGTTTTTGTCTGATCAAACATAAAAGATCATCATTTTTCACTTTGACGTTCGCTTACAATTCACAATATTTGCACTTAACTTCCCTTAGACACTTTGCGAGGATACGTTTTTTATAGAAAGTTAGATTGATGACAAATTTTGCTTGCAAATATGCACAGAAGACAATTTTTTAATATCACGTAATTTGTTATATTTAATTATGCAATCAGTTTATTTAATTTAATTTATTATTATTAATATATGCTGGTATTCACTATTGAAAATATGGCTTTTCTTTTAATATAATTAATTTAAAATAATGTTTCTTGTAAAATATACATCGAGCATTTCAAGAAATATAAATTCTATGAAAATACATTCGGTTGATTGAAAGTGAACACGTTTTTTTTATTTTAGTCACTTATTTGTTTATTTATTTATTTATTTATACTATTTAAAAATTAGCAACAAGCTTTTAAAACTTGTATGAGATTTTATTTGTAATATATTAATAAAAGCATCACAGCAAGCAATTAAGTAGCGATAAATTAATGACTCGCGAATAAACACGAGAGAAAGTAAAATCAATGTGCGTGAAGAGGGTGAGTTTGATATTTAATGTTTTTTCTATAATTAAATTAATCTTTAATTTTCCAAAGAAAAATAAACTGAATTAAAATTTCATATCAATCTATCCATTTAATTACTTGCATCTGATGCCTCCAAAATTTTAAATTTTGAAAACTGAATTAAATAGTAGAAATTATAATAATATTAATTATTATGATAATTATATTGATTTATCATATTATTCTTTAACATTATTGAATGATTAACGAATGATGTATGCTAAACTTACACATGTATACATTATAATGAAAAGTAAACAAGATGGTTTGAATAGTTCAGCGCAGGATTGTATTTCAATAGAATGAAAAAACTGCATTTCTATAGAGAGTGGTGAACTTTCGTGTCACGTTTAACTTTTATGATTGTGTTTCTTAATTTAATAATCACAATTATATGAGCTAAATCATGCGTCGCAAATAATAGGATACTTTAAAATTACTTTTCAATGTAGAATATTTGCAATAGTTAATGTTTTAAAAAATAAAAAATTTATTAATATTCGTTGCTTTCATGGATAATATTCATCAACATTTCAACTTAATATGAGAAGAACTGTTATTGCAAATTATGTATTCATATGACCGAAGTTTGTGTAGAAGCATAATCATTTCATTTGTAATTTATAAAGGCGATTTATTACGATCTTTAACCTACAAATGTTTATGATTTATTCACAAAGGTTTCATACGAAAGTATTATCGTTTTCAACCATATTTTCAAAAATTCAACAAGTAATCGATAAAAAATGTAAATGAGTGTGGGTGGCTCTCGTGTATCTATAAATCAAGTATTAATGAGTATGTTCACACGAGAAAAATGAGATATTTTATTCAAACTCCAATTGTGTGGGACATAAAAGCAGTTTAACAAATATTAATTTTGGAGAGATATTTTTGTTCAATATTATTTTGCAAAAAGATATAGTGATTTTAAGTAAATCCGAAAAACTATTGTAAATGTGTTTTGTTGTAATTATATTAGCAATATAAATTTATATTCAAGTTATATAATTTATTTATTCATTTTTGTTTTTGCAATGAATATTTTTTATTGTTTTATGCATTGTTTTATTTTATTATGCATTGTTAAATTATTTCTATTACAAAAAGATATAAATATTATTTTTTAATTAAAATCTTTAGTTAAATTGGATGCACACCCACATCCTGTTAAAAACAAACAAATTCATGACAAAGAGAACATTGATATAAAGTAACATTTCAAAAGTTCTTATTTTCTCTAGATTATTTGTTTGTTATATCAAATTTTTCGGTGTGAAATAATTATTTAAATAAATTATAATTAATTGAAATTCAGTTATTTAGTTTTATGTGAAAATGTGTGAATAATAACGCATTTCCTAATATTTTAATTCAAAATTAATTCGTATATGTAACACAAAATAAATGTAAGTGTTCCTCTAACATAAAAATTTATATATTATGCATATGATTTAAAATTTTGCCATAAAAAGCTTTTGTATTTTCTGTATTTAATTATAGATTTGATTGGAAAAAAGTGTCAATTATACTACTTTTTCAACAAATTTGGATATCATTTTATTAAAATTTATGTTTAAAGTCATTAAAGATATTATATCATTAAAATTGTAATACAATTAATATTTGAATTGATACAAATATATCTAAGTGATTTTATAGGCTAAAGAGTATTATATTACATTAAATTTCGATTAATTTTACTGTTTCTGTGAAACCAACTGCATTTTGCAGCCCCACCTAAACCGCCATCGCTTTTATGCTTCTACAGAAACAATAATTGTAATTGAAATCAAATTCAATATATATCCTCTAAAGTGTTATTACATTGCAAATTTGGAAGTCTCGCATTCAATTATATTATACTTTAATTAGATTTATGTCTATTGAGGTTTGATGACATAGGTTTATTGTTTTATTTTATTTATTTATATCGCAATAAGAAACTATTTTTATTGTTAAAAATGCAATTTAACTTTTGTTTATATGTTTCAATGTTTCATTTTTGTATTTTCATATTATAAAAAAATTTAAAAATTCTTTATATATTCATATAAGCACGATATTAAAATATTTTATGAATAAAAAATTCAATTTTACATTCACAGTGAAACTTATCCGAAACTACATATATCTCAAGTTACACATCAGGTATATAATTACTGAAATAATTAATGTTGAATCGATCTTTTTCGATACGTACACTTCTAGAGCGATATAAAAAGGGGAGATTATGTAAAATATTAAAAATTATAATATCTTCGTGTCTAAATGGAATAAATTAATTTTACAGCGATTGAAAAATATGGATTCATATTTTGAGAGAATTTTGAAATGAGAATGAAGACAAATGTAAATACCATTACTTTTACTTTCTTAATAATATTTTACATGGACACAAAAAAACACTTAGCCTTGAGCCAGACACGCATTATGTGTTGAAACATCCGTTGTAAATTGAATTTTGTTTCACACATGAGTGTTTTTCTCTTGCTGCAATTTTAAAGGAAGAACGGAACATACGTGTACATATTGTCCCTTCACAAGTGATTTTCTTTCTTATATATAAAGAGAGTAATAAAACATAGATGCACATAAAAGCGTACTAAAGCTTACATATCATATTATTAATGCCTGACAAAATAATTATTAAGTAATAATCATTGAATTATTCAGTTGAATTTAACGCTGCAATACGACACTTTTAAAAAACTTTTTTATTTCAAAATCATAAAATAAAAAAGATTGAATACTTTCTATCCCAAGTGCAGAATAAAATGCCACGCGAATTTTATGAGTTTGACTTTTTATGCTTTGATGTGTTTGCGCATGTGCAGCGTGCATAAGAGACTATATTACGCACGCTTTGACGTTTTAAATCATTCGATTTAATTATATAATTATCTAATTAAATTTTCGACCGAAATTTCACTTCCTTTAGTATAACCCTTTTAAATGCTGTTAACAAGAAAAGTATAAATTGCAAATATATGAATTAAAATTTGATTTTTTTTAAATATAAAAAATTTTAAAATAAATGTATACTGAATACAACATATTTTCCATTCAAATGATTTTTTATATATATTAGCAATATTTTTGATATTAAATTCATACAATTTTTTAATCAATTCAAAATTTGAATACGTATTTTTCAAAAAGAAATGATATTTTAAAACATTTTAAAATATTTAATTTAATTATTAATTGCATAAAATATTTGTATCATTTGTTATGTAGTTACTGAAATTGATTCATGTTTTTATTACAGTTGATAAAATTTATATATCATTCCGTCTCATTAATAGATGACGAGTTAATTTCAAATATAATTAAAAGTGATATTTCTATACACGCACTACGACATTATTTCACCCGTATGAAAAGTTAATAGGACGAAAAAGAAGAATTCAATGTGATACTCATTACCAACTTCTACATTATAATAGATGCCTATAGAACATATCGGATAATACAAGTTGCAATTTCCGTACATAAAAGTTTCTTTGTTCAAGATAGGTATACCTACATGTTCATTATTTCAGACGCGCTAAATAATTTTTCCGAACAATTTTTTCTGAAAACAAGCAAACTTATTCAAGTTTTCTCTCGGAACTTAACTTTTTTCGTCAAGGATAAACAATCACGTATACAAATTCTACTTCCTCTTGAGACGGAAAATTTATACATAACACTCAGTAATTATTCATTCTTTCGCTAGGTTTTTTCGTTAAAAAATAATTTAACGCTCGCTCTAATAAATTGAAACAGTTAAAAAATGCAATGCTCTCCTTTGGATGAAATTTAAAAAATAACAAATTTAATTCAATTATGCGTATGTTTTAATCATTAAGATTTTGAAACTGTACCAAAATAACACTCTAAGCTACAAGGTAAACTATAATAAAACAGGCTTATGTATATAATACATAATATTGAATTAAAATCCGTAAATAACGCAAATGTCATATTATCGTTCATCTAAATGTCAAATGGAGGATGGAATCCTCTAAAACCTACGCGAAAATATAAAACGATGAAACAGCAAGGCATCGTTCAAGATGAATCCCTCACTTCTGACAGTTTCAGTTCAATATTATTAATGTTAATCTATCAAATTGTATAATGTAAAACATTGTTAGACTGGAGTTTGCACGATATAGTGCGACGCTCTAATTAAATCAAGAAACAGCTATTGAAATTGATCTAATCAATTTTAAGAGTAGTATTAAAATTAATTATCACTGCACTTTTTATTTAAAAAAACAATTGATAAAAACAAGTAATTCAACCTTTGTTACAGGCAACTGAATTTTGTTTGTGTTTGCATTTCATCCAACATTATAGTTCTTAAGAACAATAATATTCATAAATTACGTATTTGAAGTACGCCAATTTCAATGCATTAATCATAATATGTATACGAGAAGGAAAAGTTGATTCTAATGAAAGATTTATAACTCGCATCAACTTTGTATTCAGGAAACTTCGACGTTGTTGGAATTATTTACATTAACTTTTGTTTAATCAATTGCATACAGGAAAGAAGTTTTTCCCGAAACATTGTAATATATAATTGCTGGAAAATAAAAATATATAATGAACAAAAACTAATACAAGAAAAAAAAAAAATAAAAAATGTACCAAAAACATTGTAATTCCAGAGAGAGAATTATTAATTCCTTTTAAATTCTACCACGTTTAATATTTAAGAATTTTTGCATTAGATATTATATTACCATTTTATGCAAATATATATTCATAATATGGCTGTATACGCTTATTAATATTACGATCAATTATTACATACTAGATTGTGCACGAATATTTTATATGCATTGTAGGTGTAATTTATCGCTTCCGAGGTATACGAGCAATGTTAAATATTAATTATTTAAAGCAAATATTTGGTTTCAAAATAAGCTACGTAATTAAAGAATTTGAATTCAATTACAAAATCACGAAGATTAATGCCAAGCATTTTCAAACAAAACCTGATTTCGAATTTCGAGATGCGGTTAATATACAATTTATTCGACGCTCGCATACGTAAAGTGTAAGAAAGTACGATTTTTTGAATGTTTGTTTCATTTTTCCAAATAAATAATATTTCTATTTTGAAATTAAAAAAGTACTATCCGCGATAGTAAAATTTTAATGCTTTCCTGTTATCATTTACCAGCATATGAATTCATTTTACTATCTAAGATAGTTATTTATATTTTTTTTCGTGTAGCTCAAAATATATAAATATAATGTTTTGTGATTTTGTAAGAAAAAGTCGCATTTTGTTATTATTATACGCATACGAACGCCGGAAAATTGTATATTAAACCAAATGCAAAGCTGACAATATGGAAACATAATGGGGAGAGTGATGGGGCACTCTGCTGTGTTCGTGATACGAGGCGTGTGCACGAATATGCGCTTTTCAGGTGATAAGCTGCAACAAAAACATATGCACGCTACAAATTACGGACACAACGGGGTCTCATCAGTTTCCTGCGATGCAACGACTTTCTATTAGCAAAGGCCATGCCTTTATTCTGGTATACTCCGTGTCCTCCCGACAAAGTCTCGAAGAGCTGCGACCGATTTGGGCTATCATTAGGGAACTCAAGGGACAAGATATATCGCAAATACCTATTATGTTGGTAAGTCGACCTTCTATCATAGCTTTGTTTAAATATTTGCACGTATTTGCTTAAATATAAAACGCATTTTGTTTTATTTTATTAAATAAATTGTATAATTTCATATAATTATAATGAAAAAACAGGGAGTGGGGGTTAAAATAATGTTCAAACTTTTAAAATAGTAGCTTTATTTGTCAAAGTAAAAAAAATTTTTTCTTAAAATTAGTAAAGTTATATTGATTGGAGAATTGATAAATTGAATCCTTTTTTTCGCGAATACCATTTTATAGAAATAAATGAATAATTAAAATAATTTAAAAAGATATATGTTAATAATAATAATAATTGTTAATGTCGAGCGGGTTTCGTTCGATATCATGTATTTATCGAGAGTATCGAGGTATCGAAAG